>JAUEKW010147106.1:0-10287 GCA_032274785.1 Ajuga reptans
AGTTGATTTATGTAATTAACCCTAATTTTAATGAGCACATAAGAAATTAAAGGAAGGGGAATGAGACTAATAATCCAAATTATAACTGATGCATCCAACTGCAACTAGGGATGGTAGTGTGACGGGTTTGACTAGAATCGTAACCCGACCTATAAAAGAAATCTTAAACATGTAATCCGCTTCGCAGCACCGGGCTACCCATCCTCCCTCGTAGTGCAACAAAATTAAATTAAATATTAAATATTTTAAATATAACTCTTAAATCAAATATCAAATAAATAACTTAATTTATAAATGAAGACACAGACGAGCCAAATAACTCAAAGAAGTTACATCTATTACTCATTCAATAGAAAAATAAGCATAGATAAGACGTACATAAACACATTAATATCATATGAATAATACATAATATTCTAAAAAAATAATAATATTAAAATGAAACATCATTATCAGTCGGAGGGGTGTGGACTATTTTAAAATAACTTATTTTGTGGTATGTATTAATAAAATCATGAAATATTTATATATTTAATATATAAGGGTCGGATTAGAGTTGGGTTTAGCAAAATCCTCTACCTGCTTCAAATCCGCTAAACCTGTTTTAACTAGGTTTTTAATGGGTGACCGATACGAGTTTCATGCGGTCCGGGTTTCAACCCACCCATTCTCATCCCTAGGTGCAACTACAAAGTTGTTAGCAACTTAGAACTCTTAGGCTATGTTTTGCTTGAGTTTGAGTCAAAATCCGTTGGGGGCCTTAAATCCCATCATGTGTTTGTTTTTAATAGTTGATGGGGGCTTAACACACATTTTTTATATTCCTCAGCTATTTTTTTCAGCAACTTTACTTCAGTCAACAGTGCCACAGCAGACTTCAGTTCCAACCAAATACAGCCTTAATATGTTCACATAAAATATGAGAAAAAAATTAATTATACTTTTTGAGTTCAACTTTTTAATTATTATTTTATTATTTAAAAGGTGAATCGAAACGATTTTCTTCCAGAAGTAGTCACGGAAGTTCAAATATTTGATCATAAAAGAAAAAGAAATAAAATACTCACGAGTTCCAACCGTTGGAGTATACACGTGACAATCAGTGAGTCACGTGGCCGAGTCTACACACTCCGAAACTACCGCTCATCTTAGCACATAGTGGTCCCCACCTTCATTTGAGCCTCGAGAGTCCCGCCACTCCTTTTCTCGATCGTAACGCACTCGTCAATCATCATCTACCACCTGCATTACTGCATATTTATATATAGCCTTCACAAATCAACCCTAGCTACCACCCTCCTCACCTGCTGCTACTCACACACATTCTTCATTTTTCTCCCTAGATCTCGTATTCATCAATATCATGGCTAAAATTAAGATCGGAATCAACGGTAATGTTCTCTGCATGAATTCTATTGTTTCGATGTACCTTTTTTGCTTCTTCCTATGCGCTATCTGTCATCATTTTTTTTTAAAAGTCTTAAATGGTTTGAGCTGTAAATGTGCAGGATTTGGAAGGATCGGTCGTTTGGTGGCTAGAGTTGCTCTGCAGAGTGATGATGTTGAACTTGTAGCTGTTAACGATCCATTTATTACCACCGATTACATGGTAATGCTCTATGCATTATTTTACTCTTTTTTTTACTCTATGTTTGGCTGTTAGTTAAGTATTTCAATGTGGTTTCCTGGACCAGTATAATGTACATTGCCATTTGAGTTGATGAGAGTAGCTTAATTTTTATCCGAACTTATCTATGCATAATCGTTGAACTCATCGTTTTTCTATAGTTTGGTTTATTGCAGATCTGTGTTGATCCATAGCCGATTGAAATAATTGATTTGGTGATCTGCTGAAATACAATTTCTGAAGGTGTCAAAACATTGAATAAAAATGCCAAACGTGCCTAAGCGTTTTCAGTTTACGCAGTAATTCTTTTTCTATATGTGGTTTTCCTCTTAATGAGTCTTGTTGTTTGTAAGCACTTCGAATGCCTCTTTACAAGTTTGCTGCATCACACTGATAATAAGGTTCAAAACAGAGTGACTGCTTTAAGATGAATGTTGAATGTGCTTAAACATTAATGCTGAATGGCTTTTCCTTTTCTGTGTGTGATTGAAGCTTTTCTGATTTCAGTTAAAGCATATTTGATTAGGTTACTGGTGTGGACGTCCTATATTTTTTGAATGGTTTTTAAATGTGTTGCTATAGTCAGATGTTATTTGCTAATTAGTGACTCTGCTATTGCTATCGTCGGCTGTACAGACCTACATGTTCAAGTATGATAGTGTGCATGGTCAATGGAAGAAGCATGAGCTTAAGGTCAAGGACTCAAAGACCCTTCTCTTCGGTGACAGGCCAGTGGCTGTGTTTGGTGTGAGGTACTTGTTTATTTCCCATATCAGCTGAAGACTTGATTAGTCATGTATCTAATTCATATTACGTATTCCTTTTTAATGAGTAGGAACCCAGAGGAAATCCCATGGGGTGAGGTTGGAGCTGATTATGTTGTGGAGTCCACTGGTGTTTTTACTGACCAGGACAAGGCTGCTGCACATTTGAAGGTTTATATTTTACGAACATTAAATTTGAAAACTGCAAATTCAAAATTTCTACCCACTTTTATGTTATTTTTGCGAGTTTCTATGGTGAGAAATTTTAGTGTCACGAAGGAGCTGAATAAAGATTTTGGTTCTCTTTCTTAGGGAGGTGCCAAAAAGGTCATTATTTCTGCCCCAAGTAAGGATGCCCCCATGTTTGTTGTGGGAGTCAACGAGAAGGAGTACAAGCCAGACGTTAACATTGTTTCTAATGCTAGTTGCACTACCAATTGTCTTGCCCCATTGGCTAAGGTTTGTTCTTTGTTTTCCCAGAAGTCCTAAGCTGCAGTATGTTTTTACATAAATTAGAAGGCTGAAGGTTTTCCATTCTTTGTGATGCAGGTTCTTAATGACAGGTTTGGCATTGTTGAAGGTTTGATGACTACTGTCCACTCCATCACTGGTAAGCTTATTGATTACTTGTCTGTTTTGCTACTTTTGAAATGAGCATGACATGATGGTTGATGTCTCTTAATGTAATTCAGCAACACAGAAGACCGTTGATGGGCCATCAATGAAGGACTGGAGAGGTGGAAGAGCTGCTTCATTCAACATCATTCCCAGCAGCACTGGAGCTGCTAAGGTATCACGGATTGCATATTTTTTATTTATTAAGTAGGATTATCTTTAATCATGTTGATTTCAAATTTGGCTAATATCTATCTCCGGTTACGAACTCAATATGTGATTTAAGTATAAGGAAGACTTCAAATGGTGAGTTATTAATCTACAAACAGGATTATTTTCGTCAAATATTTCTTTTGGGGATTCAAAGGCTTGAAACAACTGCATTGCTCTCAACAGAAGTTTACAGATACTTATGAACCTGGAAAAGGTTTAACATATGTCTACCTGCTTGTATGCCATATTTAACCTTGTTTTCCAGGCCTACTCGTGTACATTTTTTTACCAATTGGCTTTTCACCTTTTTAAGTTTAGGGATTTACCTGCAGTGATCGTTTGTTCACTCAGTTGTTAACTCTTACAGTTAACCAATAGAATTGAATCTTTCTTGTAATCCACTAGGTCGCACACTGAACATTTATTGAGAATGGATAAATTATAATTGGTTTTACAGGCTGTTGGCAAGGTACTTCCTGCTCTTAACGGAAAGCTTACCGGGATGGCTTTCCGTGTTCCAACTGTTGATGTTTCGGTGGTTGACCTGACTGCACGGATTTCTAAGGCAGCCACATATGATGAAATCAAAGCTGCTATCAAGTAAGAATGTTTATTGCAATTTTGACTTTAACTTGTCTTCCGAAGGCGGCCTCATCATATGTTGAGTCTCTTCTCTTGTTTATTGTTATATACAGGGAGGAGTCTGAGACTAACATGAAGGGAATCCTAGGATACACTGAAGATGATGTAGTATCTACCGACTTTATTGGCGATTGCAGGTGAGGATACTTGGATATGTTATTGTATTATTGTTATATGTGAAATACTACAACCACTCTGTCCCTTACTCGCTGAACTACCAGCTAAAAACAGGTTTGAGCTGGCCCAAAAAAAAGGGTGTGTTTGACCCTTCTTTCTCTCGGCCTGGCCCAATCCAATTTGTTAGACTTGTCATAGGCTGGTCTAGGCCAGCCTATGACCGATGGCAATTTGGGTCAGCATGGCCCAGTCGATTCCCTTGGTCATGGTGGGCATCCCAATATTCCTGTCAAAAAAAGTCCATCTAACATTTCATCTTGTATCGTGCCATTGCACTCTCCTGGAAGAAGTTAATTTACATAGTTGTTTCTTGCTTTGGCAGGTCTAGCATTTTCGATGCCAAGGCCGGTATTGCTCTTAACGGAAACTTTGTCAAGGTTGTCTCTTGGTATGACAATGAGTGGGGTTATAGGTAAGACACATACATAAAATGCTGCTGAAGATGAATATTTGCTTCCGACTGGAATATAGATGAGCTGCGATACTGATATGTATTTTTGTATTGCAGTAACCGTGTTATTGACTTGATCCGTCACATGGCATCTGTTGCATGATCTGCTTCTGCTCGACTGCTAACAATCATTTCTTTTGAGTAATAGTCCTTTGTTGCGGCTTTGGTGAGAACGCTTACTTAATAAACTGAGCCGACAAATTCCTGCGGATCTTTTTGTTTGAGCGAGAATATGTTTTGCATGATGTAGAACAGAATCTGTAGCTCCTCTTTGAGATTTTTACTTTCCAAGACTTTTTTTTGGCTTAGATTACGTCTTTACAGCATTACTTGTTTTCTTCGCCAATAAAATTTGCGCCTTCACGTTTCATTTTACGGTGAACAATGTCATGTACTAAAACTGTATGGCCGTATGGGTGTGTTTGGTTTGGGCTGGGGGTGGTTGAGGTATTGTAGACTAGGGTGTTTAAATGGTTGGAAGTAGTTGACGAAGTAAAAAGATGTGTATGTTTTTGATTGGAGGGTTGGTTAATAATATTTAAATTAAATATATGATTTGATGTGTGTAAAATGTTGTTGTTTGATGAGAGAGAAAGAGATAATGATTGTGAGATTTGATGTGTGTAAGAATGACATGTTGATTGAGTTGAGAGAGATAGTGGAGGTTGTGCCAACCTCTCCTTAATCAAACATGTATTGAGCTGGGCCAACCCAAAAGTGGTTCGGCCAGCCCCCAAAGCAAACACACGCTATTATTTTACGTACTTTGTCTGTGCACCCATGATTTTAAATGACAGGTTGATGTTATCTTAAAATAGAACAATGTAATGGAGTAACTAAAGAAAACAAAGATAGTCTATTTCCAAATTTTGTACAGCTTAAGAAATTTATTTGATACATGTCAAAATTTCAGTTGTATCCTTATTTAATATAATAAATTAAAAGATGCTAAGTGTAAAAGACAATTTCTGAGAAATATTTAAGAGTATATTAGAAAAAGAAAGATTAATAAACTCTTAATAAGGGAAGAAGACTATTTTTGAGAAACAAAAACATAAGAGAAAAAATGCATGGGAACTATCTTACATGATAACTACTACAAACCAAGGGTACTGCTTTCAATATATCAAACACTGTGAATGTTCTAAAAATAAGAGTTCTGTTTTACGAGTTCAATATTTCGATTTACTTATCAATATAATGGAATATCTAGTTTTATGAACAATTTATATGTGGTTTATAACAAAAAATAATTTATATGTGATTAAAAAATAATTTCCTTTTAAGAACGATATGTTGCAGTTTTTAGTAAAGAATAAACACTAATAATAATAATAATAATAATAATTACTTAATAATAATAATAATAATAATAATAGTAATAAGAATTACAATACTATTAATAATAGTAATAATAATAGGGAGATAATATAAAATAGTCTATGATGTAACTTTTAATATAATTTTAACAACTTTGTAACTTTAATATAATTTTAACATTTTAAGATATAAATCTAACACTTCTTGACATTATCACCCTTACTACTTAATAACCTAATATTATTTAAAAAAGAAAAACTCAAACTAAATTTAATAATAACCTAATCTATTTACCCAGCCCCAAGCCCAGCCCCAACAATCCACTGCCCCCCCCCCCCAGCCCCCGACCCCCAATTTAATAATAAACATTACATTATTTGTCATAAAAATTACATGTTTGCCACGAAAATATAATTACTAATAAAAATTTTACCACAAAAATTAATTAGAAATTTACCACAAAATTATTAGATCTCAGCTCATAATTGTCATGAAAAATCACATAATTGCCATGAAAAAAAAAAATATTTGCCACGAAAATACAGTGACTAATGAGAACTTTGCCACAAAAAATAATTTACGATCGGACTTGCCACGATTCGTACCAAATCACACATGTCACGAATCGTACCACATCACACTTGTCACAAATATTACGAATTAATGGTGGAAGAAAAAATAAATTGATTTGTTTTTGCTTGGGGTGGGGGGCTGGTGTGGAGGATGGTAGAAGCAAAATAAATAAATAACTAAAAATTGAAAAAACTTTGCTAAAAAGATTTTAAAAACTAAAAAAAATTGTAGGGGGTGGTGATTTTGGGGATATGGGTGGAAATTGGGCTTAATTTAATTAGGTTGATTGAACTTCATTAAGTTAGTTAATTGAACCTAATTTAATTAAGTAAGTTAGTAGTAAGGGTAAATAATTTAATTCACTATCTTTTTTAAATTTTCATAATAATTAAGTACAAACTAAATAGCATAGCATACTAAGTAAAACTAATCGTCATAGTATTGCATCTATTGTATTCCAAACAGTTTTAGATTATTTTGGGTAAAGTGAACGATTATATTATTTCCTTTTTATTGTGTGATTAACTTTATTATCAATATTGAATTTAATTAAAATGTGTAACCAATTTGATATAAATTATATACATCTATATATCTGAATACTTTTAGCTTGGGTTTTTCGGTTATTTAATTGAGAAAACACTTCGGTATGTTTGAGCGTGGTTGAGTACGATTTTCTTTTTTTGGATATTAGAAAATCTTCAAAACCATAACAAAAAGAAAAAAAGTTTACTAATATTTCAAAAAAATTCTATGGACCAACGAATATTCTGTTAATCTGTTTTTTTCCAATTCTACTTTCAATCCAACTTTGGTAATCTCTCCAAGTAGCCCTAGACAAAGTGGGACATCTCAAGTTGTACGAGCACCACCACCTATAACTATAAGTTATGGGTTCGAATCAACGTGACGTGTGTGTTTACAAAAAAAAATCTCCAAGTAGCCCTAGTTTATTGTATCAGACTAAGAATTTAAACCTGGATCAGACTTCTCTCACATTCCCAACTTTTATCTTGTTTTAAAACAAGATAGACAATCTTGGATAATACAACAAATATGTAACTCTTAAGATCGGCAATACACACCACAGTGAATACATAAATTTATGTTTTATCTCGTAAAATATCTGTATACAGGCAACCAAACATATGGAGGAGGTAATAAAACATTCATAGATGAATCATGTCTCATTCCAAAGATAAAACGACCTGAGGAAGAAAAGGTCGACCGAATCCTGTAATCCGTAATCGCATCAACACAATCACAAGCATAATACAGCATAACAGAACACCAGCTCAAAAAACGAAAAATAATACTCTATGCGCAAGGTAATTTGCAAAAAAGAAAAAAAAACTCAGATGACAAAAATTTCCACAGGCAAGGGAATGCGTAGAGTGTGAAATTATTAACGCTTCTCCATAATCCAAGCAGAGAGAATAGACTAAGCATTCCATGTTCATATAGAAAGCAAAAACGGGGTGTTACCATTCGGTTTCTCCTAAAATTTCTTACAACTTATGAAGGAATTAGAACTGGAAAAATGACACTGAATCACAGCCAAAACCAGAACCATGAATCACGCCATTTCTAACAACCTGCAAGAAATATTGTTTAACAATCAGCAAAATGATTGACTTTTACTTAGTTAAAAAGACCCTTAAAAACAAGTAAAGGAAATACCACAACACATTGATTACAACTTCCCTCAGGAATGGCTATCAACAGACACTAACATAATAAAGCTCTCTCAACTGAACAAGGGCCAGGGCAAACACATAAGAAGCATATTAAAGTCATTATACATTTAATACGCTGTTAATATTGAACAATAATATATGTGCATAACAAATACTTGAAAATTCAATAGAGTACATTTTTTCTTCCATAGAACCATAAAAAATATGAAGCTGCACACGATTCTAGCTAATGCTGGTATTAGAAGTGAGATATATATACACGAGGTCACAGGTTTAGTTAAACATTAAATAATTCACTCCCCAAAGGCCAATACACTAACATAATGATTTAACTAAATCAAATTTTCAATAAGCACTCATTGGTCCACTCAAGGAAAGTTGATCTTGGTTACAATTAGTAAAGTTCAAAACAAAATAACATACTAGAATAAAAGTATTCACATTTTTTATGTAATAGTTTTACCTATAACATAATCAGTTGAAATTCAAATGCTATAAAACAAATATGTAACAGATAAAAAAGACAGGCACTCAGGTTGGACGTTGGAAACAGAATTTCATTGAACACAATAAATTATTCAAGCAAAACTCCATTTGAAACAAAAGAAATCAACATTGAGTTTTGTGAAGGCTACCTCATAATCAACGGGCAGGATTGACACCAAGAAGCATGTTGTTGTTGCTAGGCAGATAAATCACGTTTCCGTTCCTGGACATGGAGGCTGCATTTTCCTTTGCTGCCTCAATCTTCCTCAGCTCGATCAACCCCATCCCTGCTGCTGCAGTTGCATCAGAAATAAGCTTAGCAGACTCACTTTCTCCTTCAGCCCTAATAATGGCAGCCCTCCTCTCCTGCTCAGCCTTCATAACAACAAACTTTGAACGTTCTGCCTCCTGCTGAGCTACCTGCTTCTGCTCCACAGCCTTCGAGAATTCAGCACCATACGATAAGTGAGTGATGGCCACATCATCTAACACTATATTAAAGTCTTTGGCACGTCGTATCAAGCTCTCTCTCACGAGGGCAGAAACATGTGGCCTTTCGGTCAGCAATTGATCAGCATTAAATTGTGCAACTACAGCTTTGAGCACCTCGTTGCCAATTGATGGGAGAACTTTCTCATCATACTCGAGACCTAGGGTTTTGAAAATGTCTGGCAGGCGATTGACCTCAGGGCGTGAAAGCACACGCAGAGTGAGATTCACCATTTGTAGATCCTTTGTGCCTAATTTTTTCAACCAAAATTTGTTTCCGAATCATTTAATTTTCCAACATATAGAAAATCATTCTATCTAACACACGCTTAATCGCTCTACACTAGTATTATCCAAACTCCACCCATATTATAGACAGATATCCAACAAAAAAACAGTGAGATGGTTATCCGATAGCAGAAAATTCAGAAATAATTGTTGTAATACCTGAGACAGATGAGAAGGTATGGGGGCGAGTGCGGATATCGAAGATGAAGGGCTTCTGAAGCCATGGGATTAAGAAATGGGTCCCTTCACCAACAGTGTCGTCGATGACACCGCGGAAACGGTCGAAGAGGACGGCGCGTTGGCCACCATCGACGGTGTAGAGCGATGAATTGGCAACAGTGGCACCGATACCGATGCCGAAGGCAGCGCGTGCAACGTTCGTCAGGAAGTTTGAGGCGGCTTGGCTGCCCATTCTCAAGGGTTAAGCTTTGGGTTTGAGTTTGCAGAGGTGGTTTGAGAATGGAGATTGTATGATCTAGAGAGAGAAAGAGGGTTCTTGTAGAAGGCAATAAGATTTTTGCTCAAGAAAGAGTATTGTTAAACCCTAAGTCCCTAACCCCTGGAAGATTTATGGGCCTGGGCTGGAAACTCCAGCCTGGCTGTAATTAGGCCTAATTCTATTTTGGGCCCAAACCCAAGAAATTTGTTGTCTTTCTGTAAATTATCTTGATGGATTCTTAGGGTGTGTTTGGTATGGGCTGAAGCCCGCTGAGTACTGTGGGCTGAGGTGTTTATTTGGCTGAAAAGGTTGAAGATGTAAAAATGTGTGTTTGATTTGAAAATGTTGAAGGTTGATTAATATTATTTAATTAGTGTAGAAGATGTGATGTGTGTAAGAGGTTGTTGTTAGATAATTGTTTAATGATTAGAATGGTGTTGGGTTGATTAATTTTTATTTTATTAAATAAATAATATATATTAAAAAACTTTATATAAATAAATATA
>JAUEKW010147117.1:0-10287 GCA_032274785.1 Ajuga reptans
TTCGCCTTACTACATTTGACCTAGTACTCTTGCTAGTAGTCAATTTTGTGGTTAGCACGAAATTTACGTTCAAGTCAAGGTACAATCTTCTAAAACGATAAATTCTTGTTTGTTAATTTAATTTATTTAATTATATGTAAAATTAAAATTTTTAATTTATTTTAACTAATAAAACGAGATCATTAATTTTTTAAACTGATTTTTTTAGGATATAAATTAATTGAAACAAGACTATTCTTGTAGGACATATGAAATATCAACATAAAGACATAACAACATTAATCTACTCCACTTGCTAAGTGTAACAGTACGTCAAAATGAACGGGCTAAAATCATTTTTCGTTCCATAACTTGTTGTACGTTCAATTTTTGTTGTAAAATTTATTGGTTTTCCAATTTCATCTTATAATTAAAGAAATTCCTTGCATAACATTTAGACAAATTTCAGCCAACGATGTGCAAATCGACTGAAAAAATGCACTTAACTGTCACGTAAAATTACTTTTTATCCCATAACTTTCTGGTCTTTCAATTTTCGTCGAAAGAAAAAGTCCATATAGTGAAGTGAGGAGGATATATATAGAAAGGCATACATTGTAAGCAAACTTTGGTATAATCACCTACACATGTATAACATGCATCTCCATACTCTCCACCTGTTCCACGAGCCTACCAAACCCAACATACTCTCACACACACACACACATTCTAAATTTTTAATATATATATATATATATATGCATGCACAAAGCTTCATTTTATGTACAAACACAAATCATGCATCATCCAAAATGAAACCACCCCTCATAAAATCAAAACACTTCATCACCTTTTTCCTCCTCTCCTTACTTCTCCTATTCATCTTCATCTCCCACAAAACCACCATCAAAACCGCCGCAAAAGCATCACCACCGCCGCCGTCTTTAATCCCGGGCATCAAGATCCGACCCGGATACACCAGCTACGACACCTACATCCAGCACCAGCTGAAGAAAACCCTGAACCCCAAACTCCGGAAAATATGGAGAACCCGAGACTGGGAGCGCAAGATCCGGGTGTTCGCGGCGTTCTTCGACGAGCTTAAGCGGAAGAACCTGCTGTCGAACTCTTCCAAAGCTCTCTGCGTAGGGGCAAGAATGGGGCAGGAAGTGGAGGCGTTACGGCGGGTCGGAGTGTCCGATTCGATAGGGATGGATCTTGTGCCGTCTCCGCCGTTGGTTTTGGAGGGGGACTTTCATCAGCAGCCGTTCGATGAGGGGACTTTCGACTTCGAGTTCTCGAATGTGTTTGACCATGCATTGTATCCGGAGAAATTTGTGGGAGAGATCGAACGGACGTTGAAGCCCGGAGGGGTGTGCGTGCTACACGTGGCGGTGTCGACACCGTCCGATAAGTACTCGGCTAATGACTTGTTGAGCATTGAGCCGCTTAAGAAGTTGTTTAGGAGATCCGAGTTGGTTCATGTTCGGGCCGTTGATGGGTTCGGGCTTGACACTGAGCTGGTTTTTCGGAAAAAGCATATGCCAAACAGCCCCTAGGTACTCTTCTCTATTTGCCATTCACTTACCACACGTTTTCTATGTAATAATAGGAAAAACAAAGATTTATTCTTTTATTTTTTACATGTGATCATTGTCATTATTTGCACTGAAGCAATATTACACAAACCTTTCTTTATGTGCGTCACAATTACCTAACTGGTCCTAGCTTTAGAGAGCTAGTGTTAATATAAGGGACTTGAGCCAAAAACCCTAATGATATAACAATTCGGGTCATCGGGTCGGCTTCGTGTTCAATTCCGGAGATTATATATAAAAGATTATGTGACATTTCTAATTATTACATTTTAAGATAAATTATTAATTTCGGTTTGATTCGGGTCAAACTCGGGTTAATCGAGTCATGTCGGGTTAGTTTTGTGTTTCTCTCAATAAATTCATGTCGGGTTAGGGATTGTCACCCATAATAAGAACCTTAATTCAGCGCCTCCAAATTTCAGATGAGATCCTAGATCTATTTTAGATAGTGTTTCATTTGATATTTCATTGTATCTAATACATGCCACATATTATTTAATAATGTCACTAAAGACATACATATATACCACATGTTATTTAGTGATGTTACTAAATACACGTGACATGTGGTGGTTATTTTAGAATACCAGATGGAACACCCTCTGAAATAGAGGTTGAATTTTTCTTTCAGAAAAATATAAAAATGGAGAAATTGGATATTACACTTAATTAATTGTGGAGGAGTTGTTTCATTGATATTGTTTTCTTTAGCAGAGTTCCCTTTTTCTTTTTCTTTTTTTTTTTTTGAGGGAAAAAGATCAAACTTTCATTCAACAGCAATCAACGGGCAAACCGCCCTACATCTCGAAGAAGTAGTGTATTAATGTTATCAGGGACTTCTTCGGTCCATATAAGTGTTGTATCAATACCAACACGTAAGTGAGCTAACGTATGAGCTACGCTATTGGCGCTGCGGGGCACAGAAGAAAAGCTATGACAGAACATACTATTGGCAAGGACTCGAATACCGCCAATGATGAGCCCCAAGTAGGCGTCACTTTCTTCTACCTTGGCAATCATATTCATCAAATTGGAGTCATCTCCTTCGACTAATACCTCAGTGAAACCGGCTTCAATGGCCATTCTCAGTGCAAACCGAAGTGCAAGGCCTTCAAGTAAGGTGGAATCACCGTGCGCATGAGTACGATGCACTCCTGCGAGTAATGGATCACCCTCGTGGTTGCGTATAATGAAACCCATTCCAATTGTCCCGTCAGCGAAAACGGCCACGTCGAAATTGAGGTTGAGCTTATTCGGGCTCGGTGGCTGCCATGTACTGTCCCGAGTAGGAGCTCTATCGGGTACTGTTTGGTGTGTTTTACATATTGCCTGCCATTCATCGTAGGCCAGTTGAGTCCTTTCGACAATCGCGTCAGGCTTGAATGGCTCGGCGTCGAAATAGAAAGAGTTGCGAGCAATCCATATTCTATCCATATTCTCCATAGCAGGAAGGTAAGAAATGAAACGCCCTCAGCTGGTAGGTTATCCAAAGCTTCGAAGAAAACTACTCGGAAGTTTAATTGTCCCTTATCGATCATATCCAGTCGCACTGGACTCTTGCGCCAGACCTAGCGGGCTTGCTTGCATCGCAGAAATAGATGTTCAATTGTCTCCTCGTCTTTCCTGTATATTGTGCAAATCTTCTCCGAGCCCATATGTTGACGAGCAAGGATAGCACGCGTGGGAAGTACTTCCTTGCAAGCCCTCCAGAGGAAATGTCGAATCTTTGGAAAAGTGTGTATTCCAAAGTTTGGTCCATCCAGTCGGTGCAACGCTTGGGGAGGGCAGTGAATTCCCCATCTCGGATAAGTTTTGGATGGCCCACTGGTAAGCCGTGCGAACGGATAATTTACCTGATTTGGATAATTTCCAAAACAAGGAATCACGCGGGAGGCGTTGACTGATCGGGGTGGATAGAATAAGTTTAGCATCCTCCATTTGGAACGTCGTCTCAACCATGTCTCATTTCCATTCTTTCTTGTCTGCATCAATAAACAAAGAGACACATGTATTAGCATCGATTGTATTTGGTAAGGAGGATGGCGGCTTGGGATTGTCGATTCCAATCCAGTTATCCGATAAAGCTTTCATCGACTCTCCGTTGCCAATTCTCCATGCACACCTATTTTCGACAATTTCTCTAGAGCACCTAGCAAGCTCCTCCAAATGTAGCTTGGATGTGTTCCGATCTGCACGACATTAATAGACGAGTTAGCATAGTATTTAGCTTTAAATTTTTTTGCTACCATTAAATCAGGGTTAGTACGGAGCCTTCAGTACTGTTTCGCCACCATGGTGAGATTAAAGAAATAAATTTCACGAAAGCCAAGGCCTCCCATTTTTTTTATCGAGTAGCTCGTTCCCTGCTAACCCAATGGTGCTTTTTCCCTTCTTCGGTGGACCCCCAATAGAATCTTGCAATTGCACGTTCAATTTCTTTACACGTGGATACAGGGAATAAGAAACAGCTTATCGCAAAATTCGGAATAGCTTGTAAGACCGTTTTAATCAGAATTTCACGCCCCGCCTTCGTCAGGGTCTTCTCTTTCCAAGCTTTGTTTCGGTTGAGGACCCTTTCAACCACCACTTTGAAAACCTGTGTTTTAGACCTCCCTATTATCTTCGGGAGTCCAAGATACTTATCGAATTTTTCAGTTCCTCGGACCCCAAGGATATCAGCGAAACGGTCATGATCATCCTTCGAGACGTTGCCACTTGTTATTAGCTCAGACTTCTCCAAATTAATTCGTTGACCCGAGGCATTCTCATATGCACGGATGATATCTCTAATTTGGGTGCATTCCGTTCTATTAGCGCGAAAGAAGAGGACACTGTCATCTGCAAAAAATAAGTGGTTAATTGAGGGTGCCGTTCTTGCTACTTGCAGTCCATGTATATGATTTTCGTGTTCCGCCCTATGGAGGAGACCTGTGAATCCTTCTGCACATGAGAGAAAAAGATAAGGGGATAGAGGGTCCCCTTGCCTAAGCCCTCGTCCAGGCGAGAAGGGCTCGGTAGGGGATCCGTTAACGAGCACAGAGTATGAAATAGTGGACACACATCGCATAACCAGGCTGACCCATTTGCAATGAAAACCCAATCTCAAAAGAATGGCCTGTAAAAAAACTCCATTCGACTCTATCATACGCCTTGCTCATATCCAGTTTAAGAGATAACAGACCCTTCTTGCCCTTCTTTTTTGCACGCATATGGTGAAAAAGTTCGAAGGAAATCATGGCGTTATCAGTAATAAGACGATTCGGAATGAACGCACTTTGAGTAGGCAAAATGACAGAGGGAAGAAGTTTTTTAAGTCTATTCGCAATCACTTTAGTGATTATCCTAAATATAACATTGCAGAGACTAATGGGTCTAAAATCCTTCGGGGTTTCCGGGATTTTGACCTTTGGGATTAGTACAATAAATGTTCTATTTAGGATAGTCGGGTCGTGGGCTTCATTCAAAATTTTTAAACAAGAAGAGATGACATCCTCACTAATGATATGCCAGAATTTTTGGAAGAACAGAGGGGCAATCCCGTCTGGGCCCGGTACCTTGATTGGGTGCATTTTCTTAATGGCCTGGTGAATTTCAATGCTGGTGTACGGGGCGAGCAGCACATTATTCATAGTCGGGGTCACCTTATGGCTTACGGATTCAAGCACGTGTTCAACCCCATTAACCCCTTCTTGTGTGAAAAGGTTGACAAAGTAGTCACGCATATTCACTGCAATCTCATTCTCATCTTCGGTCCAGATCCCTTGAGAGTTTTTTATTCTCGAAATTGTATTTCTTGTCCGATGGTTCGAAGCTTTTTGGTGGAAGTATGAAGTATTTTTGTCACCTGCTTCAAGCCAAAGGGCCCTTGATCACTGACTCCAAAGAATTTCCTCTCGGCTTTCAAGTGAATCAAGCTCCATTTCAGCAGCCTTGGTCTTCGCAGTTACTTCAGTGGATTGGACTCCTTTTTGCAGTTCCCCTATCCTCTCTCTTAACCGGCGAATATTCTGACGTACATTACTGAATACCACTGAGTCCCAATGCTGTAATTTTATCCCACAGTTTACAAGTTTCTCCTCGATCGTGCCATGCTGGGTCGGGGCCGTCCAACCCTCTTTAACCACATCGATACACTGATCATGCATAAGCCATATCTTTTCAAACCTAAATAGTTTCGTACGCTTCTTGCATTGTTTTATCGTTTTCTGTATCGCATGAAGGTTCAGCAGAATTGGTGCGTGGTCTGATCTCAGGCGGGGTAGATGGGTAACCTGGTAATAGGGAAAGATGCTTTTCCAGATCGTGTTTGCCACACACCTATCCAGACGACATTCAATAGAGTTCACCCCTTCCTGCTTGTTTGTCCACGTGTAAGGATGTCCGTAGAACCCCAAATCAATTAAACCCATATCCGACAAAACCCATGAAAATTTCGCATCAGGGAGACAACACGCCAATTGCCACCCTTTTTCTCCGTTGACCACATAATCTCATTAAAGTCCCCTATCATCAGCCAAGGTATAGTAGCACCCGGATTGATGGATCGGATAAGGTTCCAGGTTCGATCTCTTTGGTGTTGTTCTGGCCATCCGTATATTCCAGTTAGATGCCATGACTGATTCGTCCTTTCGACGCTAACTCTGGCGGAAATATGGTGTTGCGAAAAAGATGTCAGTTGTATTTCAAAAGGTTTCCTCCATAATAAACATAAGCCTCCTCTGCGTGAATGATGGTCACCTTCACATGCTATGGGAAGGCAGCCCGTAAAGTGCAAACGTCTACAATTCAATTTCTGCATTTGGCGTATAGCAAATTTGGTCTCCATAAGGAAAACTAGGCCGAGATTTTCCTCATGTAGGATCTTTTCCAATTCCCGAACTGTCGCCCGGTTCCCAAGCCCGCGACAGTTCCATGATAATACACTCATTGGGTTCGGCGGTGCTGCACCGCAGCCTCCACCGCTGGAAAATTATTCTGTTGGTCTCCTTCCTGAATCAGCTTCCTTTTCTTCTCATTTTCTTGTATTCCACCGACTCCTTCCCGCCGTTTAACCCCAGTGATATCAACTAGTCCCTGACTTGTCTGCAAATGATTTGGGCGTTTAGTAATTTTCACTCTCCTTTTTTGCGGACTTCTTTTTTTCACCTTCGGAATAAGGAGCGGTTTTTGATGGACGGTGAGTGTCTTACTATCTTGAGTGATGTGAGCATGTGGCATCTGATTGATAATTGTATGATCATTGGGGAACATCGGCGCGTTAGGAATTTGCAGCATATTGACTAATGTGTGGATGGGGGTGATTTGGTCGTAACAAGTAGGATATGAGGTGTCATGGTGAGTTGGAGTGTTGTTAAGGTCGATGAAGTGGGGGTTTAATTTGGGAACTTTGGAGCTAGTAGGTGTGTTGTGGGAGGAGGTATGGGTAGTTTGAGGTAGAGTTTTGGTATGTATTGGTGGTTTTCCCGTTGTAGTTTGTTGGTGGGTGTGGACGTGGCTTTTCTCTTGCTGTTCATTAGGCGGGATAAGCGGGCTTATACTGTTGGGTTTGGGAATTGGTTTCTCTTGGCCCGAAACTTGTGTCTTAGGGATTTGTTTGGAAGTGTCTGTTGTAACATATTTTCGGTGTATAAGGGTCTCAGCAGGATCCATATTTTCAGTCATACCCACTTGGCGGAATTTAGTCGCAGGGTCGTGGATAGTAGCTTCTGGAATTGTAGTGTGTTTCATCTCGGTGGAGGAACAATTTTCAGTGTCCGCTTGCGATCTGGTGAATTCTGCAAATAATTTTTTTCTTAGCGAAACATTGCCCCTTTTAGTTACTATCTCCTCCTGTCTCACATGAGCGTGTTTCATGGGGGAGGCACGAATCCAATCCCCAAAGGGTAGTTTGTCATCAGGAATTTGCAGAATGGAATCTCAGGGATTAATTATATCGCACTGACGTTTCATGTGGCCAAGCTAACCACACACATAGCAAAAGGAAGACAGTCGTTAAAATTTAAATGAAATCCACACCTTTCTACCTTCGGCGATGAGGATATGCGTGCCCTTTTTAAGAGGTGTATTAAGATCCACACTCACCTTCACTCTGATGCTCCTTCCAAACCCTTCTGCCGACATGTTATCGATTTCAACGAATTTGCCAATTCTACTCGCCAAGGCCCTTATGTATTTATCTGTTCTTGCTGCTATTGGCAAATCATACATTCGAACCCAGAAATCGGCCTCAGAGAATTCAATGGCGGATGGTTGCTCGTGTATTCCCAGCTCACGCAAAACAACCAAGTCATTCTTAAAATGCCATGGTTCCCTCGAAAACACTGTCTCCATATCCGAATACTTTGAGAACTTGAAGGAAAACAGGTTATGTATGATCTCTTTTGCCGTCAATCCATGCTTCGGCTCCCATGCTTTTCTCATTGCCTCAAGGAATCCAAAGGCGTTAAGATTTTTGCTCGTCCAAACTTTGGCAATAATACAGAGTGAAGACTGTTGCGCCGATGCTGTACCTACATCAGAAATATGAAGAGGTTCCTCCTCTTCCTCGCAGCAAACTGACCGTTTCAGCGAATCGTTAGCCATAATGAGGGTTGACCTACAAGAATCCAGAAGAGGCACAACAACCCGAGAGATAATAGAATAACAAACGCAAATAAGGTGCACAACCAGAAGAGATCTAATCTAGATCATGCAAAAAGCAGTGATAAGCAGGAAAGTTCTACAGAAAACGCATAAAAATATGCAAAAAAAATACAACGAAGACTGGGGAAAATTATGCCGCACACTTAACACAGATCCGAGAAAAACTATATCGATAAGAAACTCAAAGCGAACAAACAACGATCGAGCAAGTAACACGAAGATCACAAAATTAAACCCTGCCACCGATCTGAAAGCGAAATAACAGAGAAACCCTAGAATAAAAAACCTAGCGCAGACGCAAAACCAGAAAACGGGAAGCGAAATAGAGAGAAAGAAACGAGTCGCCGGGCATTGAAACAGGCGTTGAACATCGGGTTACTTCGTGAAGGGATCATGTCGATCCGCAAGGTCCAAGTATGGTGGACACCATTCTCCAAGACGAGGAAGTCCAGAAACCCTAAGCTGCGAGGGACAATATAATTTAAGCTTATTCAGTGTCCCCTTTTTATTTTTTCCTTTTCCTTGTTGGCTCTTTTACATAATTTTTTTGTTTTTGTATACACACAAATTGGTGTCTAATCTACTTTAGTTATACAATACAACAAATTAATTCCCTTTTCTTGATATTTAACTTGAAAATCGTATTATATATATAAATTGAAATAATAAAAAATTTAACTTGGAATATAATTATTTATGAATTAAAATTAGTCGTATTTGAGTATATTAATTTGTTATTGAATTTGAATAATGAATAGAGTATAATATGTTATGAAGTTGGGTACAAATATAGTAAATGTCAAATAATTTTTATAAAAATATTATATTATCAAATTTATACTAAATTTATTTTTTCAACTTATTATTGTTTGATATGTTTCAAACATTTATATTAAATTAAAAGTTTAAATATTTGTAATGGGTTGAACTATATATCTTGCGCTTGGACTCCTCAATTTACTTGCAAATTGCAATATATGTGCTACAATTTGTTATTTGCGAAACATAGTACCTTATTGAATGATAATTTCGTATAGTAGTTAAGAACTCCAATATATAGACATGCAAAAATTAAAGGAAAAAACAGCACTCACACACAAACCCCACAGAAAAATGCAGCTCCTTTTTTTTTCTTTTTTTCTTTTTAATCTTTTTCGTTGTGCGGCTGATTTTATTTTGTGTACTGAAAGATAAAGAGGAAAAGATGGAGAAAATGCACACGTCTTTATATTTGTCTTAGTTTCTGCCCTTTTAAGAAACTTCTTCAAAAAAAAAAATCTTTTCTTATTTTTTTTAATGCATAATGTTATAAATTAGTTGTCTTTTACAATATTTGATTCAAAAACCTTATTGCATATATAAAAAATAAAATACTAATATTAATGTTCTAATATTGCTCAAAAAAAATATTTATAGTATTTCTTGAAAATATTTTGATATAATTACACATTCTTCGAATATATATATATATATATATATATATATATATATATATATGTAACATTTCCGAACACTACTGTTAAATTATTTAACTATCAAAATTAAATATTAAAAGAATTAATTTTAATATTTTCACACTACTTTTATACAAGATTTTTTTAAATAAAGAAATTAATGATTGTTGAAAGAACTCTTCAAGAAACCACTAAATCAGTTTTTGCATAAGGAAAGAAGGCTCCAGTGCTCAGTGTCGGAGTTGTGCAATCTGGTCCAAAAACTTGGGTTGGGTGGCCCAACCAACAAATGATTGGGGCCAGCCCAATCCATACACAGCGACTGTGTAATGGTCTCATTCTCATATGCGTTTATATATTTTTATGTTTTACATATATTTAGGCTATGCTTGTGCTAGACTGTAAGGGTGTGTTTGGTTGTGTGTGTTTTTTTTTTTTTTTTGATAACGGGGAAACCCGCAGCCACTACTCTTCGAGTGCGCACTGGGTAAATTCTCGGGCTGACGCAATAGCCTGCAAACCACGCCAACCAGGTAAACCACACGAGGTGTGTGACAGACTCAGACCAAAAAGGTGTTGGCAGGGAAATTCGAACTCGTGGTCTTTCAGTCCCG
>JAUEKW010147128.1:0-10286 GCA_032274785.1 Ajuga reptans
CTTTGAATCCACATCAAGGTTCAACATGTGGTGTTAAGTTAGGGAGTCACCTTGATGAACTTATTGCAAAAAGTAAGTTAATTATTTGGGATGAGGCTCCAATGATGCATATATTTTTTTTTTAAGCATTAGATAGAACGTTGAAAGATGTGATGAAGTATGTCGATATATCTAATGCTTTCAAGCCTTTTGGTGGGAAGACTGTTATCTTTGGGGGAGATTTTTGTCAGATATTACTTGTAATACCGAAGGGACGAAGACAAGATATTGTTAATGCAACAATCAATGCTGCTAACTTTTGGAAAGATTATGAAGTTCTTAGGCTGACCAAGAACATGAGGTTGCAAACTATTTCTTCGACTGAAGAATGTTCTGAGTTGAAAGAATTTTTAGATTGGATTGCAAGTATTGGAGATGGTGTAGCTGGTGATGGAGATGATGGCTCTTCAACAATACAGATTCCTGATGATATGTTGCTCCCTGAAGATGGGGATCCGATTGTAAATATTGTTGAGAGTACCTATCCTTTATTTTATGACAGAATTCATGATCCTGAGTATCTCCAGCAAAGAGTCATCTTAGCTCCAACTCTTGATGTTGTTGATTCTATTAACCAGTACATAATTGAAAAAAATATTGGGGAGAGTCATGCATACTATAGTTCTGATAGTGCAAGCAAATCAGATCTAACAGTTGATATAATGGCTAATGTACATACACCCGAATTCTTAAATGTAATAAAATATTCTGGTGTTCCGAATCATGAGTTGTCACTGAAGGTTGGCACTCCGGTAATGCTCTTGAGGAATATTGATCCTTCTCTTGGACTTTGTAATGGTACAAGGTTGATTATCACCATGCTTGGTACTCATGTGCTTGAAGGAAAAGTTATGACTGGGACTAATGTGGGTACAAAGGTATTAATTCCTAGATTATCACTTACTCCATCTGATGTTAGAATACCTTTCAAATTTCATCGTCTTCAATTTCCTTTGACTGTTTCTTATGCTATGACAATCAACAAGAGTCAAGGGCAATCACTCTCCAATGTAGGCCTTTTCTTGCGCAAGCCATTCTTCAGTCATGGTCAATTATATGTTGCTTTGTCCAGGGTTACGAATATGTGTGGTTTAAAAATACTAATATGCAATGGAGAGAGGCAAGGTGGCAACTCCACTGTTAATGTTGTATATAGAGAGGTTTTCCAGAACCTTTAGGTTTTCATATTTCAACTTTTAATTTTAATTTCAATAAGTGTACTTTATCAGTTTTATTTATATTTTTTTCTCATTTTATAACTTTACCACTTATAGTTTCATACATTATATAATGTATTTCCTTTGAATATTGTAATCGTGCATTGTGCAATCAATTAACATACTTAATTAAATACATAATGTCATAAAATATATAAAATAAAAATTTAAATGCCCGTGCATCGCACGGGTGGAAATCTAGTTATACATAAAGATATCTATGCATTTGTTGCATATAAGTTTTTGCCTTTTTATCTCAGGTTTAATATACTACACTAGCAGAAATACAAAAAACGTAGTTGTCACGGATATAGAACAATTATCATATACAGAAAGAATATTTTGGCGTCTCACATTCACCTCTAACAACTAGTATTAGAGACTCATACATGGTCCATCTCTGTACGATGTGGTGCAGAATATACGATGTCGTTTTCCGGGCTCATATGATCGAGAGGTCCAAGGCTTTGCGGTGAAAATCATCATTAATATTGAGCCTCAGGTGACCGAGAGGACTAAATGAGTGTTTGGCTAAATTTATTTTAAATATTTCGTAAATTTTAAAATTTTATAAGTTATTTTAGGAACTTATAAGATGCAATTTTTAAGAGATTATAAGTTAATAAGGTATCCAGATGATACAACTTGCAATTGAATGGAGATATTTATCTATAAATTTGGAAGACGAATTTGAAATCCACCATGAAAAAAGGTATATTTTAAGTACGTCTTGCTCGATATTCGTACAAAATAGTAGAATAATCTTATCAAAGTGCGCTCAACAATGTTCTAGACTAGATATAAGAATATTATAAGTAAATCAATACGAAAGTACTGAAATAAAGTAAATAGACAATAATAATCGGAAGCAAACTTGTTTAAAAGTTTACGAAGATGATTATTTCTTCCCCTCATATCTCATTATTAGAACAAATGTCGCAATCCCTTACAATGATACAAGTTTGGACCCGACTACGCGAATTAGCAAGACTATCACTCCCTCCTATCTATCAACCAAGCTCTATCACACTATTCTAACAACTTATCCGACCACCCAATCCCTTAAATGAGTTTTGCACTTGGACCCCCTCCTTGTGCTCACCAAGTCTCCCGACTCGTGACTACGTTCATATTGGCATAACAACTATTACAATAGAGTAAAGTTAATGAAATAAACGAAAACTCTGAGTGTTTTGACTCTAAGACTCAATGCTCTCAACTCTGTACTCGAATGTGTGTTGAGCATAATGAAACACTCAGATATATATAGACTTTCAATACTTGTGGGCCAAGTTGTTCAAATCTAGACTCAATCTAAATCAAATATGAATCAGATGCTCATTCATTCTTCGTCCTTCATGTCTCTTCGATTCACAACTGGATGTGGGAAGTAATCCCACATTTATCTTGCACTGGATCCATGTGAATCTTGATTCCTTCACGAACACGTACTATTGAAAGTTCAAACATCTCGGTATGGAAAATACCTCTTTATAGAATATTCAATAATATTCCTGAAGAATATGATCCTAGTGTAAATGTTTCTTCACTCGGTAATGATCTTGTATTTAAGGCATGGATTGGCTGCTTCCCATCAACAGGTTGGTCGCTAATCTCCAAGCTTTAACTCCAAGACCTTCTTTCCTTGTTCAAGCTCATGTTTGACTCTGGCTTTCTTTATTTGTATCCCTAAAAAATATGAAAACAAATCCAAACATATTTAGAAGAGAGTTTATTAGTTGATGTTAGCTAACTCAACAAAATATTATCCAAGTATAATTAAACTGAATTAAACAAAATATATTATACAATATAATAAAAATATTACAAGAATTTTTTTATATTAAAGTTCAAGGCTAATTTTTTGATAAAATGACAAAAATATAACAAATATATTTCGTAACACACCATCAAACACACAGTTTGACTAGGACGTGAGTTGTGTGTAGTGTGTGTGGTGTTAGTGTAGTATGTCTAGTGTGTGTGAAGCGTGTCAATTATGTGTAGTGCGTGCGAATGAAAGGTGTGTATCATGTATGATGTGTGTCTAATGTGGGTGAAGTGTGGGTATATGTGTAGTGTGTGTGCGTATATAATATATATAATTTGAGTGTGACTTAATCTTTAGAAAATAAGATAGACTAGATATACTTCTTTTTCTAGTTTATATGCTCTAATTTTACATACGTGGTTTCCTATTTGAAGGAGGTGATCCTCATATGTGTCAATGAATCTCATGCCAGAATAATATGGAGAAAACAGAGAAACTGGTCTTATAATTTATAGTTTGTCCTAAAATTAGTCTTTTGTATTTATTTTTTTTAGTTTTAAAATTTCATCTTTTACCCTTTCAATTATTAAAATTCGGTCATTTTTTAATTGAAATTTAAAATATTTGCCAGATAATTACACGTGAACCTCATTGGACTGCGATAAACAGAGAATTATTATTTTTCCAGCTATGTAAATGATATAAACGCACTATCCTGATAAAAAATAATAATATTAATAGCACACACCAAAATTAATGATGGGACCATAAATTTATCCAAAAAAATATAAACTCCCAATTTGTTTCGGTAATATATTGTGTACATAAAATTATCAAGACATAATTTCAAATTGCAATGACAAAAAGACCAAAATCAAGAAACATGGCCTATTTTACAAATTTTCGGTGAAAAATGTTTGTTTATACCTCCAATTTGTGGTGTGTGGCCTTTTGGACACAACGTACTAATGGGCTCGGGTGTTCTCATTTTGTCCCTAATTACAATAGCATTAGTTATTAAAAATACATATACACATGCTACCTATTCATATGTATATCAGGTATAAATGATTAATTCATGATATTATATTTACACTACAAGAAAAATAATCTTTTAATGTTTTAAAACTTTTAGTTCAATCAAAACCTTTCGTCACAAGATACAAAGACCCATATTATTTGCTAGCTCAATTTTCTATTGTACAAGATATTACCAACTAGATCATGAGCCTCGATTAATATGTCAAAACCATGAAAACAAGTAGTTAATTCTTTGTCAAAAAGTTAGATATATGATCTTAACACATCTGTCGTAAAAACATTCTCAATATTGCCAATGTGATACTGAAATAATATTTACCACAAGTAAGAAACTAACTCACGAACGAAGTGATAATCAAGATCAATGTGTTTCGCCCGCTTGTGTGCGACGGGATTCTGGCTTAAAAATATAGCACTATTGTTGTCGCAATAGAGCAGCGGGCGAGATGAAGGAAGCATACGTAGCTCACGGAGAAGATTGGTAACCCAGACTAATTCGTCCGCCGTATTGGCGAGAGCTCGATATTCGGATTCGCAACTTGACCGAGCGACTGTGGGCTATTTCTTGGTACTCCACAAGACAAGATTATTACCAAGAAAGATGGAATAACCATAAGTGGAGCGACGTGTCTCAATACATCGTGCCCAATCGGCATCAGAGTAGCTAGAGATAGACAATGAGGGCTCGTGCGTAAAGACCAAGACAAACTGTTGAGTGCCTTTAACATAGCGAAGGATGCGCTTGACAGCCTGAAAGTGGTCGATGATCGGTTGATATTGAAATTGACTGACGTAGTTGACCGCAAAGGCAAGGTCTGGGCGAGTGATAGTCAAATGTTGTAAGGCACCAACTAAAGAAAGATACAACATGGAGTCATTAAAAGTGGGTCCATCACTGGAGAGATGTTGGCCAAGAGCAAGTGGCGTGGCCACTGGTTTGGAATCCAAGAGCTAAGCTTTAGAGAGAATATCACACGAGTACTTGGATTGACTAAGGAAGAGACCAGAGTCGATGTAGGTAACCTTAAGCCCCAAGAAATAATTCAAGCGACCAAGGTCCTTGATGGCGAACCCTTTTTAAATGCGAGATATAAAAGCCGACACAAGTGTAGGAGAGTTACCAATGAGAATAATGTCATCTACATAGACCAGTAAGTATATAGAGGACGCACCTTTCGAGAAAATGAACAGAGAGGTGTCAGCACGACTCCAACAAAAACCCAGCCATAAGAGGAAGTCGCTGAAATGCTGAAACCAGGCACGCGGGGCTTGCTTGAGACCATAGATGGCTTTGTGGAGCCGACATACATGATTCGGAAATTGAGGGTCTGTGAAGCCAGGCGGTTGCTCCATATAAACCGGTTTAGCCAAGAAGCCATTGAGGAATGCATTCTCGATGTCAAGCTGATGGAGGGACTAACGATGAGAAACGGCAATGGAAAGAACTATGCACACAGTGGAGGCCTTTATCACAGGACTGAAAGTAAGATCATGATCAAATCCGGGAAGTGGCGAGTACCCCTGAGCAACTAAGCGAGCTTTATGCCAATCAATCGTCCCATCAGATGGGAGGGGAACAAGCTCCCACGTGTGAGCCAGGGAGGATTTACGCAAGGAATCAATTTCTTCATCCTTTGCGGCGAGCCAGGGAGGATTTTTGGCGGCCGATTTAAAACCTTTGGGTTCTTTGGCGGCAAGAAAAGCAGCAAGGAGGCCATGATGCGAATAGTTGGTGACATGTCGTGGTCGAAAGACACCAGCCTTGGTCCGAGTGATCATAGGATGGGTGGACTGGGTAGTAGCAGCAGGAGCAGACTGCTCGACCGAGCTAGATGAGTTGTTCGACCGAGCAGTGGAGTTAGAAGATAGCGGCTGATGCTCGGGCGAGCTGGAAGGACTGCTCGAGCGAGCAGTAGAGTCAGAAGACATCGGTGGCTGCTCGGTCGAGCGAGGAAGGTTGCTTGACCGAGCAGGAGTTTCTGCTGAAATTGCTGGAGAGGACAGAAGGAGATGCTCGGTCGGGCGATGAGGCCCGCTCGGCCGAGCGGTACTTTCTGGAACACAAACTATGCACGGTTCAGAAGCAGAGGGGGCATGTTGTGTTTTGGTGTTCGATGAACATGGAGGCAATGACGAAGACTCGAGAAATGACGAGATGCCTAAATCTGCAAATGAAGATCCAGTAGCATTAGTAGAAAAGGGAAAACAAGATTTATCAAATCGAGCATGACGCGTAACATAGAAGCGAGTAGAGGTAGGATTGTAACACCGAAACCCTTTTGTGGTGACAACTGTATCCAAGGAAAATGCATAGGATACTATGTGGGAAGAACTTATTTTCCATATGACTGCGGAGGCAAGGAAAAACCTGACAACCAAAGAGATGGAAGTTTCCATAATCTGGAACAACTGAGAATAGTAGTTCAAAAGGAGACTGATGCTTCAATATGGTCGATGGAAGGTGGTTGATGATATAAGTGACACTACTGAATGCCTCGACCCAATATTTGACCGGAACATGTGCATGAAATAACATGGCAAGACTAGTCTCCGTAATATGTCGATGTTTCCGTTCTGCTCTACCATTTTGCGAAGGTGTGTAGGGGTAGGACATATTATGCTGAACCCCATTATCAGCAAAGAATTTTTGAACCCGACGATTTATGAATTCAGTTCCACCGTCACTTTGAAAAACCTTCATAGATCGAGAAAATTGTGTGCAGACAAAGGTATGAAACTGAAGCAAGACATCATAAAAGTTGGATTTGTGTTTGAGCGGATAAAACCAGGTAAACCGAGAAAACTCATCCACAATATATGATATAATACAAATAACCAGAGTCAGAACTGACTGGAGCCGGACCCCACAAATCACAGTGCACCATATCCAACATATTATAAGAACGCTTAGCTTTAATCGTGAATGGTAAACGTTTACACTTAGCAAGTTCACAAGAAGAACATAAAGTAGGTTTAGATAATAATGAAGTGACCTTTAAGTGGCCAAGTTTATTCAAAATAGAAATAACATCAAAGGAAGTGTGCCCTAATCTAGAATGCCATAACTCAAAAGATCATTTGTATAACTTAGGACTTAAAGCTACCGCCAATGCTGAATGAGCGAGATCAAGCACATACAGTCCCTTTTCACGTCTGCCTTGAGCTAGAATATCCTTGGTGTGTCGATTCTGAATGGCAAAACAATTATCAGTGAAAACGACGTCAACAGAATAATCAGTGGTTAATTTGCTGACAAAAAAAAAATTCTTCGTAAGATGTGGAACCACAAGAACATCCTTAAGAACAAAGTTATTTGAAATCAAATGAGAGCATGTGTGCGAGATATGTAAGGTGTTGCCATTACAAATAACGACCTTATCATTACCGTTACACGGACGAGGACTGCCCAAAGTTGAAAGATCTGGAGTCATGTGTGCCGATGCACCAGTGTCAATATACTAATCAGATTTGGAGGCCTGGGAGACGGAGCAGGCAACGGTAAAAGCTTCGGCAAGATTAGCAGTGCCATGATCAGAATGTCGGGTGAAGCTAAAATCTGGATATTTATCCGCATAGTGACTTGGGGTTTTGCATAGTTGGCAAGTTGGTGGACGACGATAGCCACCTTGGCCGTTGGAAGAAGAAGAGCTAAAAAAGTGACCGCCGCGACCACCACGGATCCTATTGGAACCAGAAAAGTTTCCACGACGCCCACCACGGGTAGGAGTATGATTATGGGCAACAAACGCAGCAGAGGGTGCGGTAGACGGATCAAGAGCCGCTTGAAACAGAGAGAAACTTTCGGCCCTGGGAATGAGCACTGTCAGTGACGGAAAAGGGCGTATAGACATATGCGAGGCAGAAAAGTTCGCAAATGCTGGCCCTAGGCCAACGAGGAACCAATGAGCTTTGTTTGTTTCCAACACAGGCTGACTGATAGCGGCAAGTTGATCACATAACGACTTGAATTGGCGCGCGAAGTTAGGAACAGGGCGAGAGCCTTGGCGAAGGCTTTGGAGTTCTGAAAGAATGGCGAGTTCTTGAGATTTTGAGTCATTGCTAAAGACGGATTCAAGAGCAACCCATATAGCACGAGAAGTATCGCATCCAACGATGTGCGCCATGACGTCTTCCATAAGCGAGGAAAGGAGAAGGCTTTTTAGTTTGCCATCATATTTTCTCCATCCAACGTATGCCGGATTTCGGGCAGATTTGCCGTTGGTGCCGAGCAAGTTGCGAGACGGCGGATCGACGGAGTCGTCGACATAGTGAATCAAGTCTTGGCATGTAAGAAGGGAGACAACTTGATTGTGCTAGAGGAGATAATTTGTAGACGAAAGCTTGACCGTAATCATATGGATGAGAGTCGAAAACGGCAGCATGTTTGAGGGGGAGGTTGTGGAATCGGCCATTTGTGAGAGGGGAGATACCAACGAGAGAAAGGAAGAGGGTAGCGGCTGTGGGGGTTAGGGTTTGGTGTTTAGGCTGATACCGTGCGATACTGAAATAATATTTGCCATAAGTTGTGGTCTTGGTATATTCACTATATATAACATATGATACAAGGATGATATTAGCAGAAGATACACGTAATCCCTATATACAAGGAAAGCTAATCTAATCTAATCAGATTATTTGCTTTATCACTGTTATCAGCCAACCTTTTTTTACTTAGAACATACTAAGAGCATCGTGATCATCATCATCATATCATTTTATATACACTTGTCTTTTTTGTTACTATTGTATTTATTCTCTTTTTTTCTTTTTTCCTTTCTAATTTAGAGATCATGGTGTGCCATTAGAGCCCCACGTGAAGTTAATGTAGATAATTATTTTAATATATTTTTACACAACACACATAAAAATTAAATAAAATAATAACTAAATCTATAAAAAGTAAATACAGAAATTAAAGAAATTTTCCAAAGAGAGAGTTGAAGACGAAAACTCATAAAAATAAATAAAATATATAGGGAAATATATATATATATATATATATATATTGATATAGTTAAAGATAAAAACAGAATACTAAAGAAAAAGACCGATTTATAAGAATAGAACTAATGACGTGATTAGTGCCACGCTGGAACTCTAGTGCATCATCACAGATTTTATCAAAAACCCCCCAACTTCAACTCTCACATGACGTGCACAATTCAGGGTAATTTTAGAGTTTTCAGGAAAAAATGGTTTAAAATCGAGTAATTTTTAGACTTACAGAAGAATTAATAAATTAATATTTATGGGATCATTTTCATAAAAGAAACATGTTATGAGACCAAAAGTATTTTTTATCCTGCATTATTGCAACAATATTATGGCTAAAATTATTTTTGGTCCCGCAGCTTTTCACTTGTACAATTTTGGTCCCAAAAAAGTTGTGAATTCAATTTAGTTTTGTAACTTAAGAAACTGTCCGAATTTAACCTTTTTTCGTCACCGGTGACCAATTTGACTGGAAAATCGTATGTGCCGGTCACGTGACTATATTTTCCAGCCAATTTTTAAATACGTGGCACCTACGAGTGACCGACACGTGCAATTTTCTGACCAAATTAGTTACCGACGACGAAAAAAGTACTAAATGCGGACAAATTCTAAAGTTACAGGACCAAATTGAATTTTTAACTTTTTTATGACCAAAATTGTACGAGTAAAAAATTACGGCACAAAAATAATTTTAGCCCATAATATTATATATATGTGTCTTAAAGAAGGCATGGATGCTGCAGCCATGAAAACGGATCGATGGTTTTTTTTATTTTTTTATTTTTTTATTTTTTATATAGAGTAAGTGCAGGGAAGTAACCATGAATTTTAGTTAAGAGGGCCGATATATATATTTTTTCGGAAGTTGGGATAGGGGTTCCGAGATTTCAATTTTTTGGGGGACAAAACTCAATTTTTAATTTTTAATATTTAATATTACACTATAGAGGGCTTCTATAGTGCACTTAGGGTACCGGTATCCCGGTAAATCTCAACCATTAAATTTTAAACTTTTAATGAGAACCCTTTAATTTAGTGTATGTTTGTTCTAGAGTGGCCCTATCGGATGTGAGATGGGGTCATCCTTCCATCCGGGTTGAGTGAGATGTAGATGAGATTTACCCCATCCTACTTCCATCCTACTTTCATCCTCTTACATCAATCTCTCAATTTAATAACAATAAAACAACCTACAAAAAGCTATTGATTTGACTGCTACAGTG
>JAUEKW010147180.1:0-21448 GCA_032274785.1 Ajuga reptans
TGCAAATTGGTCTCTAAATTAATTTAGAGACCGAATTTTGATGTTTAGAGACCGATATTTCGGTCTCTAAATTGCAACTTTTTTGTAGTGTAAATAGTACACAAGTACATGGTATTTTTTTTTATATCAATTTTCCGGTAATGTATGTATTAAATAATTTTATCTCGGAATTGATTTCAATATTTAAGATGGATCGTGGCAATTTTCAGAATAATAGTGAGCCGATAGACTTGAATTCAAGACAATTCACAAATATTTGCTAAGATTATTACTTTTAGTTGCTAAATAAAATAAAATATTGTTAATAAAGCAATCATTATAAATAAATAAACTAAATCCTGCAATGTCATGTAGATATACGGACAAAATACAAAATAAATCAAAAATATTTATTAAAAATACGTACTTCCATTTAATTATATTTCGATGCAGTCGCAAACAAGTAGGATAAATCAGCTCAATCATGCAGGAAAATTTAAAGGAGCTACAATTTTATACATATATATATATAGGCAAATAATATATATGAAGCTAAAACGTCCTGGAAGCAAAGAAAATTAATTATTAAATATTTTATATTATTTCTTTTTGGAGTTCCTCAAATTCACTGGTACATATGATCATATGTGGAGGAAAAGTCTGTCAGTGTTTAGACGTGTGGCAGTTATACATGAGTGAGTTTTGTGTGTGACAGTTATACAAAAACTTATTATGTGTGGTAGAAAAAAAATTTATTTTCTAAATAGGATTAAGACTTGGATAGGAGTGTTGAGTCCTTAATTTAGTCATAGATTAGATCCATCATACGGAATGGGATCCGTGTAGCCGTCACACACAAGTTTTTGTCTTGTTATATATACATGAGGCATTGAAGATCTATATTGATAATTAATAATCAATAACAATTACTCTATGTTTTTGTTTTACAATCTAAACATTATATATATTGTTGATCTGACGGACTAAACAGAACAGGGCTATTCGTGCCGGGCCGTCCAATTAAATTGTCACTGAAAGGGGCGTGAGAAACTAAGGTCAAGCAACGAATTAAACCTCCAAGCCCACTTATTAGTACACTTTTTATCGTGCAGAATTATTATACTTATAGGTAGAGATATTTATAATGTCTCCTTTACAATGAATTACTTTATATATATAATCTTGAGACACACACATACTGGTACTATTATTGCGGATTGTACCAGCAGGCTGGAGTCAAGACCCAAGATCGGGTTTTAAATACACACACATTCTTGGCCTTGAAATTGTCAAATTTATATAGTAGGACTTTGATAATAATATGCCGTTGTAGTATTAATTTTGTAATAAATAGAATAACTTCCTTATCAACCATGTTTTATTATTATGCCATTTCAACAGCACAACAATCCTTAAAGGGGTGAAAACAAATAACTTTTACATGTGCGTTTTGAAAGGAGGATAGTTTTACTCTTTGGACAGTATTATGACTCGTACATAATATAATAACCAAATTTAATGGGACTAGCACATTATTTATCAACAAATAGTACTTAATTATATTAGGGGAATATTCAAAACTAGTCATGTATGTTATGTGTTGTCCAGAAAAAATTCTCTATGTTACATAATTTTAATTTTTAGTCATCTAGGTCCGTAAATGTGTCCAATTTAAGAACATCCACCATCGCTGGTTGCAATTATTGCCAGAATTAATTTGGAAAAAATCGGCGAGGATGCAGAAGTCCGAGCCAAGCATACTTCAAGAAGTCAACCTAGTCCAACTTACTCCCTCCATTTTTAATTAGTCAAAGTATTATTTTACCCTTCCTTAAGAGTATGTTTGGCCGAATTTAGTAAGGGAACGGAGGAAGTTATCTATCTCATCTCTCCCTTTTTATTTGTAACTAAGCTTAATTATTCTATTTTTTACATTTTCTCTCTCTAGAATAGCCCTCTCTCTCACTAGTTGGGGTTTGAGGATTTTCTCGCTTCGGTGAAGAAACCCACGTAGGGCTTTCAATATCTGGGAAGATAATCATTATTTTGGTGAGAGATTTAGTGGATTGGAGCTCCATGTTATTGAAGAATTCATCCATTAATACCATAAGACTAAGCTTTCTTCGACTTCTCTTTTGCATTTATTGTGCATTTATTGATATTTACCCATTCTCTCTCTTCTTGAATGCTTAGTATTATTGTTGTATGATATTGTTGATATTTTTGGGTATTTATAAATTGTGGGGTAGTTTCTTTTGATTTCCAAGGGTTGGGAGTAGCGCCATATGATTGTGGAATATTAGTGTATTATGTGTTGAACTTGGAGGAGACTATGATTGGAATTAACATTATGGGTTGTATGTCTTATACTCTAGAAGTAGCTAACCTAGTGTGTATAAGATTTTTTCGACAGGCCCGGTAGGACGACTAGAGAACCAAATGATAATTGTCAGTCTAGATGAATGCCTCATCACCTAGTCCTTGGTAATATTCACTTGGGGTGGGGAATACGAGTGGTCGAGAGATTGTTGGATTATTACCTTATTTTATATTTCTAATTCTCTTCCTTCGGTCGATAGTGTGAAGAGTCGAGGTATATTTCATTCTAATTTGATAGCATGCCCTTTTTCCTCTTGTTGGTATGTTTGTATTTTAAATTTAGACACATGACCTTCATCATAACCCACTTTCAAGACGTACTAGCTAATCCACTATTCTAGGTTGGTGTGAAACTTTGCTTTGGAAATCCATTTATCAAATCTTGAACCACATTTTTAGTTGTTTTATGCCTTCATTGATTTACTTATTGATAATTGAACAATCTCACCTAATTAATTTTATTTAGATTAACTTAGTTAAAAGACCGATTTGAGTCTGTTTTGTGAAATATCCTTCTTGTGGATACGATAATCTTTTATACTAGCATTTGGTTCTACGCTTGCAACTGGAAAATGTACTAATCATAATGGGTTAGGGACGTTTTCTCTGACAAGTTCATGACGCTATTTTCGGGAAGGATTTCATCCTTGCGAGCCACTTAGGGTCGGTTATAGATTGCGGATTTCCAAGGAAAGTTCCAAAGCCAGTGGCGTGGACCATATACAGTAGAGAATGTTCACAACATTGGTGTCGTGGATATAAATGACCCCGAGGGAGGATTCATTACAGTAAACGAGCACTATTTGAAGAATAACGTTACCGATTAAACCATTCATGTGGGTGGTCAACACGACCTTGAAGTGTCGGACCCCCCTAGAGTCAAATTATCGCAAAGGGTTGCACCCTAAGGTTTTTCTTACTTTTTAGCTTTTAAATTTTTCAAATTTTTTAATTTAGCATGCATTTTCGTATTTTTTAATTTTCACTTTCGTTTAAATGTTTTCAGGTCATTTAGTGCTCACTAATTTTAGAACCTAATATTATAGCAAGTGTACGACGTAGTTGTAGCAAGAGGTGAGCAATGTCGATCCCACAGAGATTGGATTACTAAGCCTATTTAATACCACGATTATATTAACTTAATTCTATCTAGACAATCGAATATGGAAATTGGTGCTTTAATGACTAAATTAAACAAGTAAAAAGCTAACTTGAAGCAGCAATTAGGCACTCAAAGAGAGATCAATAACAAAGAGATATATCATAGGGTTCAATATCAATTATGACTTCCTAATGATTAATTACTCAATCAATTCAACCTTTAAACTGAATTCTAGTCTTTATTAGGTGATCACAAAATTATGTCAGACCTCCTTCCGGAGAGCCCAACGTGTAGACCATGTATAATTAATTATCATCTCCGATCAATTAACATATACTCAGCTACTAAAAGTTCCTAAGACCAGTCCCTACGCAAATACCTCAAACCTCTCTGTTGCTATTGAATATCTACGTTGTGTGTTGTAAGCCTATTAACAACCCTCCCCTCTCAGGCATCGAATTATTAAGTGAAATCAGATTAACCAATTGATCAGGTTATTTAATCTTAATAAGAACAAACTCATAGATAAAGACATAGAACGGAGTCTAAATAATCAAATCACAGTCATAAGTTCACCACAATATACTTTCTAGCTCTATAATATATCTAAAATTAGCTACTCATAGTTGAATTATATCACAAGTAACAATTAGAGATCATATTGTATTTTAAACGACAAAAAGAAACTAATAAAACCCAGAATCTTGATGAATTATTGATTCTGGCTCTTGATCTTGAATCTCGCTTCTCTTACTTGCTTCCTACTCCAAGGGATGAATAATGATCTAAACTATGAGAATTGGTGTTTGATGTATAGTCTTCGGTATTTATAGGAGTACATAACTAGGATAAAGTGGGAGAAAATCTTATGCGGGATGGGAAAATTCGCTCAAAAATGCGTCTAGGACTTGTGGGCCAAGTAATGGGCTAAAACTACACTACTTGTCCAACTTCAAAGCCATATTTAGAGATCTTCCGGTCCAAATTTAGCTTTGGCTATTTTGACGAAATTGTAGCCCTTTGAGATAGCTTTTTAATTCCACTGATTTCACCTTATTTAGACATGTATATCTCGAGATATGAGTAAAATACTTAAGGTGTGTCACACTAGAATTCTGCATTTTCGCCTCTTTTCGCCGTTTCTTCTCCAAACTTCGTCCTTGTGGACCTTTGACCTTAAAATCATACTTTTCCCACAAAATCAGGAGCAAACACGTTATTTGGCACAATATATCATAATCAACATAAAATAGCCAATTCTACATGCAAATGCTATAAATTTCTCTATCTAAACAAGTCTAAAAACATGCATAAAAGACGTGTATCATTTAGGTACCCGATCTTCACATGTTTTATTTGTTTGCAACTGAAGAAGTGGGATGAGATATGGAACGAATTAAGAAAGAGAATTTATTCTAAAGGGAGTAATGGAGGAATGCAAATTTGTGGGCGGGGGACTCGTTTTTGCCTTGTGATAGACCAACTTTTTCATGTATATGTCTCCTCGCATTGGTATGAAAAGAATCTTTGAACTATGATATTTTTTACATACAGTAGTCCCCTCACACCTTACTACTCTTGGAAAACTTAGTTGTTTTACCATTTCCTCACATTCTCCGTACTTATTTACGTCCCCCTCACTCCTTTATCGCACACTCTAAATATCATCTCTACTTCTTATTTTCCCGAGTATTCACCCAATATCTGTAAAAATGACCTCAACTGGCTTCCTTGATGAGAGGGCTCTTAGTGATATGACGTCTTTGGAGTTCTTCCCTACTCACACAACCATGGTCAGAAGGTGATGAATATGCCGGTGGTGAACACAAAGTTCCTTGATGAAGAGGTTGTACATGACCTCTTTATGGAGTATGTCATCTCCCAGTTTGCAAGAGAAAACTCTTGGTTTCAGATGATGAACAAGGAGTATCCGCTTTATCTTGAGATCACAATGAAGTTCCTCTTATCACTCTCTTTTCATGACGAGACAGAGCGTAACCTACAAAATTTTGGCTTCCGTTTCATGATAGATTGTGTTAGAAACCAATATCTTCAGTCTCACTTATACCGAAAGTAAAACAATCTTCCGTGACTTTGACGCCATCTGTTTCTGGGAAAAGATTGCTCATGAGAGTGACTTCAACCCAAACACCGTCCGAGCTATACAAATTCGGGACCCGGCACTTAGGTACCTCCACCACTGCATTTTTCACACCATCTTTGGTCGTTCTTAGGATCCAAATAAGGTGAAAATGAAGGACCTATTTGCACTATGGGCATGTGTGGTGGTAAATGAGGTAAATATGGGCTACTTCTTCTTCAAGCACCTTGTGCAGTACACTATTCCCATGGATGTGACAAATGTAGTAGATGGCCTTATCACGTGCATCCTCCTCGCCATAAGAGTCGACACTACCCCGTACAAGATAGCAACCGGGCTAACAAGGCTTACCAAGAAGGACCCTGTAAAGTTTGGTATTTTGAAGAAGGGGAAGAAAGTCGGTACATTCCTTCTCCCTATATTTTGGTTTGTGTTGGTCCCAAGTGGTAGAGGTTTGGGGGGGGGGGGGGTTGAAAAAACCGGTAAATTTTTATTTTAAAAAAAGTAGGCATGCGATTATCTGTCTTATAAGAAAAGAAACCAGTTCCTACAGCACAGCTTACAGCAGCAAGTTTCTACCGAACAGTTTACTTACAGTAAACAGTTCTTCGAAGATTACGGCAAGCTATTGCAAAATGAGCTTTATGTGCAGCGGAATCCTAATAGTAGTAGGTTTTCAAAAGATTTTGTTTGTATAAATATAAAGTTGTTTAATACGATGGATAGTTTATAACAGTTTGTAAAAGGGTATCACAACTACTTGCAGAATTAAATGATATACATAATATGAAAATATTGACACAGAAAATTATAGTGGTTCGAAGGTGGAGTTAATCTTTCTACGTCCACTATTCCCTCACACAGTGGAAAAATTCATTAAGTTTCTCACACAGTACAACTCTAGTACACGATACTCAAGTCTCAACTCGGTACCTACAACAGTTTTCACCTATCCTCGGAAGGCTACACCTCTAGCTGTACAAGCCCACACAGGACTTAAGTAGTCTAGTTTTGAATCCCTGATTCAATAAAAAGGCTACCCAATATACCACTTAGGAAGGTTAGGAATAAGATTTTTCTTCAACTTGAAGCAGCCACTGAATGTTTAAGAACAGAATGTCGGCGTTGTTTCAGCGAAGATGGACTTTGATTGAGAAAAAATGGCTTTCTATGGATCTTAGCTTGTAGATTCTTGAGTATACTTGAGCTCTCTTTGTATGCTCGAATCTGTTGCTTGAATGCTTGAGTGCTTTTAGATCGTTTGTGAGCTTTTTGAGAATCTTGATGTTTCTTTTTCTACGTATAGTCTAGTTTTGAATGTTTTAGTTCGTACTCTTGTTCGTACCCATTTTTTTCTGGTCTCTAGTCTCCTCATTTTGTAGTTGTTGGAAAATCCTTTGTTGAAGGTTAAATGAGGGTTTCCTGTTTGGCACTAAATGCTCTTCGTACGGCTTAAAGTCATTGTCTATTCTTTAGCTGGTAGGTTGGTTAGAGTACATTGCGCTTTGTCAGGTTCAGCAGCTGCTTTTACTTTAGTCAAATACGTGTCTTCACATTATTGCATAGTCAGTAGGAGATTCGTCTTGTGCCTACCGGCTATTTGATCATTTGAAATTGCTGACTTTGGACTTTGAATCTCAGACTACTGACTGTTTATTCTTGTAGCCGTTCTGTACGACATCTGCTATAAGCAGGGAATTGTGGCGTTGGCAGATTATGTTGTACGCTGGCTTTTCATAAGCATCTTGTTGTATCATTCCTGCAGTGTCTGAGCCTACTTATTTCAGATGTAGTTTAGATTGATGTTGTTGTAGCCTTTGATGTATCGACGAGTTGTGACTTCCATGAGCTTAGAACTAGCCCTATCTATTACAAATAGATTACATCGATTCAGGGGGCACTAGTTTCTACTTACAAATGTGAGACTTTGACATCGTCAAAACTAAACATAAATTTTATAATAGTTTGTTATATTTTTTGTTATTTGATTATGTTGTTTTGATTGGTCAGAGAGGAACTCTTTACTAAAATGACCATAATAAGAGATGAGTAGGAAATGTTGTTAGAATGTGGAGTTAGTTGTTTTATTTTAGTACATGCTATGACATTCTTACCATGCATTGAGGATCAAATTTTCTTTATTATGTTTTTGGGGATTGTACGATTTATGCATGTGTCCCCACCCCCTAGAGGTTTTGATTGGTGCCAAACTTGAAGCTTATTGGCTTAATTCAAGTTTGTGGGAAGATGATAAGAATAGTCACTTTGCATGTTTAAGATGATGCTCCTCAAGTTGTTATAACTCCTGTCTTGATGCTATGCCTATTCAACTTGTAGTATGTTAAAATTATGCTTTGTTTTGTTGGTAAATAAGTGGAACAGGGTTTTGTTAGTTGCTTTGATTTCGTGCTTTGAAGTGTTGACAGTTGGAAGTGTCCCTCTTTTACATAATTGAATTGAATTCTCTAAGAAAACTAGCATAATAAGAACTAGAGGATTCTCTGTCAAGCCAAAGTAACAATTTAGTGAAAGAAGTGAAGAAATTGGGAAATCTTGGCCTAATAATTAGAATTAGAAGTGTAAATAAAATACTTTATCCCAAAATCATATCACTTGTAGCTTCACTTCAACTTCAAAACACACACACGACGCGATTATGACAACTTCATGAAATTGGTGGTAGAAAAATAAAGGAGATGTAGGAAAGGGGGAGTTATAAGGTTTTTCTGTCACCGGGTAAAGTCATTGGAATTAATTTTTGTTGTATTCTAGTTTTTCAATTTATAAAGGTACTAGTTGAGTCAAATTGTAAAGAAAAATATGTTGTATGAAACGTAGAAACACTCAACCATTTTTTAGTCTTAAAGTCAGATAAAGACCTTGCTCATAGCTGGAGAAAAAGTAGTGAGGTCTTCATGAGCATAAAACTGGAATAGGAACACTCATCTCCTTTGCACCAAACCTGATGAACAAAGGAGTAATTGGAAGATAAAAATGAAAATAGTTAGCTCGAGGGAGAAAAGAGCTGCATCACCTACACCGGGTTAGTGCATGGCATCTTTCCAAAAAAGAACCAAGTCATAACCACCTTAGTCATAGAATTTGAAAAATAATGGGTTGTCAAAAATCACATACCTTGAGCACATTTTGGGGTTGAAGTGAGGGCGTTTAGTATATACGGTCTATGATATTAAAGGATATAAAACATACATGTTTTTCTAAGTTTTATGCCCTTCTATTGTTCGTATATTGAATCCTTTGTAGTGAAACGTCTAAGACATGTTGACGAGAATCATGAAGTTCACAATTATGTTTGTTAAAAAGAAAATTTTGAATATTTGGGGTTTCCAACCTTGGTCAACCATATTTCTCTTATGTTCTTATTTCTAAATTTGCTCGGGGACGAGCAAAGTTTAAGTTTGTGGGGATGATGAACGTCAACATGATTGCTTTTTGTACACATTTCACGTTCATATTTTATTGTGATTTATGCCCATTTGATGTTTCTACATCCAATAATGTGTAAAAGTGTATTGTTGGGTTACTTTTGCTTATTTATATGATTTGATGGACTTTTGAATATTTTTAAGTTGTATTTTGTAGGTGAAAAAATCTGGTAGTCTAAAAATATCGTCTCTGGATACCCGTTCCGGCATGTATTTTGAGTCACAAATGGGCTCAAATTGGGCCAAATAAGATGATGGACGATAGAGGCCCACGAAGATAGAGAAAACGATACCACAATCGGTACTGCCCATCGGTAGAGCACCGGTATTGTTCCACTAGTACCTACCCCGAAGCTATACCTGTGGCATACCGGTCCGGTAATGCCCTGCGGTATTCGTTCCGCGCGCGCACACTCTTGCTCGACCCATTGCAATTTCACTTTCCGACTATATCTTTATTATCAGATGTTGGATTTCTGGTGATTCAAGTTCCTACAGAAAGCTAATGAAGCGACCTACAAATTTACAGCAGAAGTTGAAAGTCAATTCCAAACATTTTATCCTCAGAATTATCGAGAAGTCCGAGTCGAGCACACTCTAAGAAGTCAACCTAGTCCACCTTACTTCCTCCACTTTTAAACTAGTCAAAGTATTGCTTTACCCTTCCTTAAGGGTATGTTTGGCCGGATTTAATGAAGGAAATGAGGAAAATATTTATATACTACCTTTTATTTGTAGCCAAGCTTAATTATTCTATTTTTTACACTTTTCCTCTCTAGAATAGCTCTCTCTCTCTCTCTAGTTTGGGTTTTAGGATTTTCTTGCTTTGGTGAAGAAAACCACTAGGCTTTCAACATCTGGGAAGATAATCCATATTTTGGCGAGATAGTAGATTGGAGCTCCTTGCTACATTTATTGAACAATTGCTCTTGTAATCATAAGACTAAGCTTTCTTCTTCTCTTTTGTATTTATTATGCATTTATTGATATTTCCTCCTTCCCTGTCTTCTTGAATGCTTAGCTCTTATTGTTGTATGATGAGTAATTGGATATTTATAAACTGGGAGTAGTTTCTTGTGATTTCCAAAGACTGGCATAGGATTGTGGAATATTAGTGTATTATGTGTTGATTTTGGGGGTGATTATGATTGAAATTGACATTATGGGTTTGTATATCTTATACTCTAGGAGTAGCTAACGTAGTGTGTATAAGATTTTCTTCGACAGGCCTAGTGGGACTATGAGAGAACTCGAATCATAATTGCCATTCTAGATGAATGCCACATCGCCTCGTGCCTGAACATTATTAACTTGGAGTGGGGAATACAAATGTTGTTGAATTTGTTGGATTATTACCTTGTTTTATCTTTTTAATTCTCTTTTTAATACAAATGGTGTGAAAAGTCGAGGTATATTTTATTATAATTTGATAGCATGCCATTTTCCTCTTGTTGGACTGTTTGGATGTCTAATTAGACACATGACCTTCCTCATAACCCACTTTCAACTCGTATTAGCTAATTCACTATTCTAGGTTGGTGTAAAACCTTTGTGAACTTGACTCGGATTTTGGTAGTTTTTAACGTCACTTCGATTCTTTTAAAGTTGCAAGTCTTACAACTCTATCGTCATTGGTAGTAATTTATAGATTATCGAACCTAAATGAGGATTGTCCGAATGAACTATCAAGGTTGGTTAACGGATTCAAGTTTAGCAAGAGTGTAGAGTAGATTGTGTGTGGCATACATAAAGCAAGATAAAATAACAATTAATAAAGAAGATTCCCCAAGTTTTTATTTCGCCCACACCTATGTCACGGAATTGGTGTCTAGTGAGCAAAGTAACCTATGTGATATCTAAGGGATGCCAATGAAGAGTTTCTCTATCGAACGTTATGGGATAAATCCCCCGGTGTACTACAATGGTCATGCCTAGATGCACAACATCCTAGGTTGACGAGTATCACCTTAGTTGACAAATTAAACCCCTAAATAACCTCACTCTCAAGATGGTGCTATCATAACGGAATAATAGTAGTGAGAATCCACGTTCCTTGTTTGATACGTTTTAACCCTACAAGGAGACAAATGCTACTATGTTACCCGGGGATGTCGCGACACTAATTCAAGGGTTTTTGTACCGAATTTATCTACTATGCTATAGACCGGCACTTTGAGACGTGGATGGCATGAAAATCTAGGAAAAAACAACCTTCAAGAAAGTCCTCAAGATACCCTCTAGTCTCATTTGTTTCTCTCTTCAAAAGGAATTAAAGTTGTAATATCGAAGGGAGGAATTTAGGGAAACCCTAGTTCCTACACGTCTAAACAAACCTATGAATTTCACATAAAACCCGGGCCACTTTCAAGGAGAAGTCCACGAATACTATGGACGAAAATCAAGGGAGATTCAAGCTACACCTATCAACTTCACATAAGAACGGACCACTAGCCAATCAAAGTCCAAAAAGTTTTATGGACGAATATCAAGGGAGATAACATCTACACATGTAAACATCCAACAATATTACAAATGCACCAAGAAATACAATAAACCCACATCGACCACAAATCTCCAACTAAAAATACCAATCCCTAGGCTTGGACTACTCCTTCCTAACCTTGGAAAATAAAAGCAACTACTCACAATACATCATAAAATCAACAAACATCAACATATATATTACAACACAGTATCTTCATCGAATTCAAGAAGAATAGTAGGCGACAATAACAGTGCAATAATAATCCAAATTTGAAGACAAGGGAAGAAAGAACTTAAAATTTTCAACACTTCAACAATTCCAAGCAAGAAATAAAAAGAGAGAAGAAAACTTAAAGAGAACTAAGCTAACTACTAAGTCTTGCTACCTAAGAGCTATGAAAAGTGATATGGAGGCTATGGGAGTCAATGGGTATTTATAGGGGACACTCCCAAATCCTAAAATCTGCTGAAAACTAAGGGGAAATGGGGTACATTGTGTAATAAAAGCAAAGTTAAAAATAGAGTTGTTGACAAGTTTTAAATATTACAAAGTAGTCTCAAAACCTTCAACGACCCGTTTATAGTATTTTCGGGCCGAACCAGTATTTGGCCCAAACATGAACGTTGTGTAGCCCATTGTCTTAGGGTCAGTCAAGAATTTGAATCGAGTCAATCAGAGTTCGGACGAGGAAGTTATGGTTGAAACATTAAAACATGACGAGTTGACGCGCGAGTTGAGCGATTTTCGAGTTGGATTTGGAGCAGCCCTTGGAGGGCCAAAATGGGTGGAGCCCCTCGAATGGGTACTGGTGCGAGAACCTAGACCGGTACCCACCACCGGTACCGGCAGTGGTATGGGCGGCGGTATTGAGGCCATTTTGGCCTTGATTCGTCGTTCCAGCTGCGCGTCGTATCTTTCCTTTGAGCGGGGAACCTCTTTCCGTCCATTTTATCGCTTAAGTCTCTTCATGACTTTTGTTCGGGACATCTTGAACTTGTTAACTACTAATTTTCAGTTTGATCAGGACCCGTTTGGCCTTCAAAAGCATGCCGAAAGTGGCTGATGTGTGTAACGGGCCCCTTGGAAATCTGATTTTTGTTTTTCCTATAAAATATGATCAAAACACTTCCAAAAAACGTGTCAAATCATATAATTTGGAAATTAAGACCTTGATTCACATAAATACATGACTTGGGTCCTAATTGGACGTCTAATGCATGGTTTACACTTGAAATAAGGCAAGAAAAGGACAAGTAAAACTGCATTTTTCGAAGCCGATCATCCCCACAAACTTAAGCTTTGCTTGTCCCCAAGAAAATTAGAGAAAAACAAAGAGTGAAAAGCAAGCATTGGAAGTCCGATTAGATAGTGAATTTTCTTTTTGATTAGGTAATATCTTAGCTTTTTTATTCACCACAAATGTCTCAACCTTCAAGCTTTTATGCAAGTAGGGAAAATGCAAGGCCTAGTATTTAGAAAATATAGTGTTGTTTCATTTCACCCACACTCCTACTTGTGCACTAAAAATCACTCAATTTTCCCCCGAACGTGCATGTGTGCATGTGATTTGTGATGACTCACTATCTTTTAACTTTCTTGGCTAGTGGTGGTCTCGACTCGATTCTTTTTTAGAGAGGAGCCACGTACTTACCCGGTGTAGGTAATATGGCTCTTGCCTCCCTCGAGCCAACGGTTTCCTTTTTATAATCTAAATTTCTCTTTTTTCCTCTCCGGGTTTGGTTTCAAAATAATAGAAATGAAAGCTTTTCTAGTCTTAAGCCTATTGATCTAGACATACTTGCTCTTTTCGAGATACAAGTGCGGACACTCGCTCTTTCTTGAGCTCCATGTGTCATGCTAAGTCTAACCAATGCTATTACATCAAACTATTGCAAAAGAGTTTCTATTACAAGGCTCATTCTACTTGATTTCTTGAATTACAAATTATGAGACTAGGCATTCAACAATGAAAATACTAAACCAAACCCAGCCACCATCCGCCTTTTTACTCCAATCCTACATCACCTTGATTTTTATACCACCATTTAACCACATCAATTTATTTTTCATGAAATCATCCAAATCGTGTCGTGTGTGTTTTGGAGTCAAAGTACGGCTTACAAGTAATCACAAGTGAGATGGGTTATTTTATATACACTCCAAGTGCTAATTACCATTCCAAGACCTCCCTACTCATGGTACTTGGCATTTTTAGTTCAAAATTCGGTTTGAAACATCGAATCCTATAGCTTTTACTCTACCCAATCTTTTAGGAAATCACTTTATCAATTTTACCACATGGACTTTTTCAATGCCTCACTCTATTCATCCGATCAACATTCAACAAGTCATCACTCTAAATTATTTACACAACCCCAAAACATGAAATCAACAAAATGAATAATATAACTTAGAGTACAAACTGGTAGCTGTGGCAAGTAATGATTGATCCCACATAGAGCGGTTAGATTAATTTATACTTTAATTACTAATTAAAACACAATAAATAAAGGTGGAGAGGGTTTGGTTGGCAATTTAACTAATATAATAGCAAGAATAAGAATAACTATCTTATATTGATTTCAAATAATATATTAATGCTCTAGTTCTCAGTTCAGTTATCTCCCTAGCCTTGATTATGGAATTAATATAACGTTTCTCTAACCTAGTTCTAGAATCTCTACCCCTAGACAAACAACAAGCTCTGTTAATCCGAATTGTCTCTTAAGTATAATTAATTAAAACAAGTTCTGTAATTAATCTATCTAAATGACAATCCAAAATAAGCACTTTGTATTTAATTTGTTAAACACATTAAGAATTAGGACAATCGAGCAGATATGACACTGAATTCACAAGTTCAATCCAATTCATCAAGATTTATGCTATTTCTAATGAACTTATTTACTAGTTGCTACTAATGGATAGTAATTCACAATAATTACGGATTGCAAATAATACAGTAGCAATAGGTACATGGACAAATAACCTAGGTGATCAGTCTTAACCAAATACCCGTATACCATAAAAATAAAAGAAAATAATAAATAATTCTATAAAAAGATTAAAGAAAGTGATATAGAATTAATCCAAAATAATCAAGTTATAGGGTTCGAGCATCCCCTCGAACTAGAAATAAACTAACCAAGCCACGCATCATGGATTAATCTCCATGAGCTTATGAAATAAAAACAAAAGAAGGATTAAAACTAAAACTAAAGAAAATAAAGAAAAGTTAAGAGTAACAACTTCCCTCCTCCAATATATCTCTCTCCTGGACGTGTGCCCTCCTCCGATTTCCACTTCTATTCTCCTCCCATTTTTTTCATTGGCCATATATATATAGTGTGACAAGTATCATTTCTCTAACATTCCTATTGGGCTAGACAATTAATATCAACAAAGCCGAGCCCAATTAGTTAGACATTGGCCATTCAATGAATAATGGCACATAAAAATAATAACAATGCTCTATCAATAATTATTTTGAGCCAAGTATATTATTCTTTTATTTGGGCTATATGTTTGCTTCTTCAGCGGAACTTCACTTTACACCATTGATTGCTTTAATGTCCTCTTTATTAGTCCAAAGATATTCCAAACTCACTTAAATAAACAAGAAATGCACAATTTGTAGTATCTTGAATTATAAGTAAAATAAGTAGAAAAATATTAAGATTCAAAGGACAAAAAATATTAAAAATATATTCTAATCAAGTAAACTTATGCCTATTTTTCTACTTATCAAATATCCCCAAACTTAAGCCGTTGTTTTTTTCTCAAGCAACACAAGACTAATCCACATGTAGGGATAAAAATAGAGTATTCTAGATAATTCTTTTCAAGTCAGCAACATTACTAAGCATACAAGTGATATTGATTTCTAGTAATTTTTAAAAAAATGTAAAATATCCCATCAACTCCGTAATCTAATCAAAATTCATTGGAACAAGATTCAATACCCTCACATAATGGATGCCTCTCGATGCGTTCAAGTGTTTAGGAAAGTATTATATCATGGACTCTCAAATCAATACAAAGTATGTTATTACCATATGCTTGCTCATATATCAAATCTCCACCACTTATATATAAAATATAATATGAAAGTTACGCAAAAATCAGAGGTCTTTCAATGTTTGTAACGTAGCTTTAGATAAGGGTATGATGAAAAGGGAAATTGTAGGTATAAGTCTCAAGGAAAATGCGAGAATGCATCACAATCACAACTTGAAACGTACCCCCATTCTCCTTCCCATCTTCATACATCACACCCTCTATCTTGAAAATTGCGCACTCCCAACAAGAATATATTTTTCCAACGATAATCACTGGGTACCAGCATTTATGAACTGATATCTCGAAATTACAAATATGAAGCACAAATTATTCTTTTATCTTTCACATGTTCGGCAGGTTCTCGATTTTTTCTTTTTTCCTTTTTTTTTTTGATTTTTTATTAGGTTGACAAACTGCTATACTCCACCATTAAGTTAGTCCAAGTGCTATTATATATGTATGATATTGATTTTCATACTTGGACCCCTAAGAGTAGATAACTGACTCAGCCTCTCATCTTTTTATCTCTTTTTTTTTCATCGATTCCCTACCAAACTAATGCAATTGAGCCTCCTTTCTTTTCTCCATCCCCTTATCCGTAGAATAATAAATTCAAAACTTCACATGCAATGCACACACACACTTTCTTGACAAAAGGGTTCAACATAATGGATAAATTAAAGAAAGGGTCCAGGATAATGTACGTGTTTAAAACAAAAGAAAAGGTCAAGGTCAGCTTGGCTTCCTAATGGTAAAAATAAAAAGGTTGGCTTTATAAAAGGTCAAATGGGGTTTAACCTAAGTGCCCTTATCACTTTAATGCATAAACACATAGATGTGGTCTCGAAATGCATAACCAAGCAAGTTCCAGAATGAAACATACAATGTTTGGTATCCACATGAAAGAAAATCAGAGCTCAGTTTATGTGGCTCAAAAGCTCATACAAAAAACTTTAGGGTTATGTGTATCTAATCTTGCACATTTTCAATCAACTCTATCATCAAAATTAATGAGACACTCATTTTTAAAGTCAGGAAAGCACATGAGTCACACTCATCACTTTTCATGTTGTACTAACTCTTCTTTATTGTCGGTTTTCTCTGCAATTTCTTTTTTTTTCTCTTTTTGTTTTTGTTTTTTATACATAATCAAATGCAAAACATAAAATCCTAACCATGAATCCTAACATATAAATATGGAATCCTAAAAATGCAACCTAATATACAAATATGATATGAAGACTCCAAATATACTATTTCATATCATTCCATCCCCCAAACATATACCAGATAAGCTCTAAGAACTATATCAAATTTGAAAGAATAAAATTGAAAAGTAAAGTAGTAGGAAGTCAACCGAATCATCCTGGAGGAGGCTAATGTTGTAATACCCCAAGTCTTTAAATGCAATAAAGACATATTTCCTTGCATTTTAAAATATCTTTATATAATTTTATCTTGGATTACAAAGCTATTTACTTTATGAATTTTTAAAAAATAAGTGTGACCGCGATGTACCAGCTCGACTGCACTCCTAGTACTAAAAAGTAAAAGAATATGTGATATAGAAAATTATATATTATACCTAAAATAGATTATTAGAAAATTATAATAAAACTAAAATAGTTACGTGTGTGTATATATATATATGTACGTGTGCTTATACAAATATATATAATAATAATTGCACCAAACTAACTTAACATTACAATTGAATTGTAAGAATAGTAAATCAACAGATTCAGTCCCACATTAAAACTATAACCATTAATTTTTACTCATTATCCCACATCAGTCAAAACCAACAAAATGACGGCACAACGTTTCTATTTATAGGAACCAGTTATGTTTTTTCTGAAAGACATAAAACCACCGAAAAAATTAGTACTAATATATATAATAGGATTCCTTTAATTAGGTGGCCCTTCGTAGTTTATTTTCGACAAAGTTCGGAGGTCGGTGTGCTAGAAGGTTGCGGTGTAGTGTAATCTATTTTAAGGTGTCTTCTTTTAATAATATTATTTTCTTATTTTTGTAATTTATATAAATTTAGATTTTTTTTTAAGTAAGTAATAGTTATGATGCATGGTAGTTAATGTAAGGTCAGTAATAATATCTAATTTTTTGTGGATTTTAATAGTAATAATATCTGAAATGTTTATAAATTTTTATTAGTAGTTCGAATTAACGAATATTTTGGCCTTGTAAGTTATAACTAAAATATGTAGTAACTTAGCATTTGTATTTAGAGGTTATAATAGGGATTAATATACCTCTTGGATAGTACTACGTGTTACTTGATTAGCTTTAAGTACTAAAACCCAATTAATAATAAAAGTTTATGAAACTACATGTCTTAGGTGTAGTGCAGATCGAACTGAGGGACATACGCGACTTACTTATCTATTTTGCAAAGAAAGCATAAAAGGTGGGTAACCGGGCTATTTATAAAGTATGTGACTTTTGTTATACTATTGAATTTGTGTTGTGATATGTATGTTTGTCTTCGGGCTTATGATTAATATAACTTTTGAGTCGTAAGATTGTCTCTTAAAGTGATATGCAGATCTTAGTAATAGGGCTTCTGAGTCGTAAGATGGGCTCCTAAGTCAATGGTGTATTTATTATGATGCACATTCACTTGGTATAACTCCTTACAGGTTTCCCATTGGGTTTATACTCATACCCTTTAATTACAATTTTTAGGTTAGCTGAGCAGAGTGGCGAGAATGTTGCTGCAAAGATCATCGGGTTCCTTTCTTTATCTATAAGTTAAAGTTACCGGCTTTATCTCAATTATGTATAATTAAGCTTTTGTGTCATAAATCAAGGAGTTTCTTTTGTCACTACTATGTTTAGAAACTTTAGACCCGCTGATGTATATATACTCTTGTGGACTACTTTATTGTCAATAAACTTCTATTTTGATTTGATAAAATATTTACCTCGCCCAAATTTATGTAGATTGAGCGACCCAATATCATGTTTTCGGAAACATTTCTCCCCCAAAATTATTTGATTCCTCCAATTCTGCATCAATTGATCCGCAAAGGGTTTCTTTTCGTAAGAAATAAAAAATAAAATTAAAGATTAAAAATCACATAAGGAAAAAAATCTACGAATGAAAATATCATATATATATATATATATTGGGTTACCTCCCAATTAGCACCTCTTTTTAACGTCGTTGACTCGACCAGACTTCCCTTTCTAAAATGTAACACAAAGGCTTTTTGGTTGGTCTTGACGAATGTAACTCCCTCGCTGCCTTATATAATTTCATTCTCACTCGTTTCCTCATCAGGTATGTATTCAAAATTATATTAGACCTATCCCTGTATTAACGTCAAAAACTTTCTGGACAAGAGGGCCAATGATATTAATAGAGAAAACAAAACTTACATCATTCAGAAATTTTGTGGCATATTGAATTTAATGACTTGACCATCGAATTTCATCATGAGAGTACCCTCATGAATATCTATTTTTGTTTTAGAGGTGTTTAAGAACGGTCTCCCTAACAAAATAGCAGTTGAAATCGACGAGTTCGCATTCATATCAAGCACATGAAAATTAGCAAGAAAAGTGAGTTCATCAACTTGAACAAGAACATCATCTACCATCCATCAGGATAAACATTGCTATCATCAGCTAATTGTATCACTATCCCAGTTTCTTTCAATGATCCTAGATTTAAAGAAGAAAAAAAAGATCGTGGCTTGAAATTTATTGATGCTCCTAAATCTAGCATAGCCTGCTCAATTTTAAGATGACCAATCCGACAAGGGGTGACGAACATACATGGGTCTTTGCATTTTGGCGGGAGTTTCTTCTAAAAACTTACCGATACATTTTCTCCCATCATAACCTTCTCATTCCCCTTCAACTTGCATTTGGAATATCTTGGAATTTGTTTAACAGCATCAATTAGTGGAATATTAATTTCTACCTCTCAAAAAATATTTAAGATTTGCTTCTCCTTATTTTCTATTTGTGCCTTGTTAATTCTAGAAGGAAAAGGTAATTGATTAGTCTTAATGGGAATGGATATATGGAGGTTTACCTCATCGTCGCCTACTGTGTGTTTGCCAACGGGGGAGATAGTATTAGACCGATCAATAAAATTTATGATCGTTGGTCATTTAACACTATGTGCCCCAATGTCGGGCTGGTCAGTAAAGTCTTCCCCTTCTTAGTCATTTTCCTGAGCATGCTCAGACTTTTTAGGCTCTACAAGCTTCTTTCCACTCCTCAAGGTTATGGCACAAATATTCCTAGGATTTACATATGGCTGTGTAACGCCCCATTTTGGAGAAATACAAATTTTGTTTGAGACATTATAAAGTTCATAAAAGAAATAACAAATTTTAAAAGACAACGGAATTCAAAGCCTAAAAAGAAATAGAAACAAGCCAATGTATAATCGGGGCAATGACCTATCAAAAACACAACATAATTTATATAAACATAGTATCGCACCACATATAATGACATTGTATAGCAAAAGACAAACCACTATTTGCACATAGGCGAATAGTTCACGCGAATCCCTTATCTAATTTACAAGAAGGACTCGAGAGTTATATTTACAAGTCAAAAACCTCAAAACCGTAGCCCACACACCTAGATTCATCCTTCCACACTTACTCCTTGACCTGAAATATTTATGTTTGGGGTGAGTGATTGAAAATACACCCAGTGAGGAACTTCGAGATTGCATAAGTTCAAAGGCATGAATGCGAGTTCACATAGCAAGACATATCACATAGAATCTAACAACATTCCTGGGCGGCGAATCGCAATAATAACACACTTACGGGCGAACTTGTCAATAGGGCGGTGCCATAGGGCAGGACAAACCTAACATAGAAGAGTGTTATACCTAACTTATGGTAAGTTTGGCCAGACCTATGATAGAGTATACCTGTTAATATAGGGCGGTGTATGTCCGTAGATCACACCCGTCATGATAGGGCGGTGTGTACGCCTGGCCTAAGGCAGGATAAATCTAACGTAATTGGGTGACCCAACTTGTAGATCTATTCCTGGCTGGGGGCGGGGTACACCCGTCAATATAGAACAGGCTCTGCATGTACATCTTTAGCATACTATGAACACATCTTTACACATGTAAATCACATAATACATTTTAACTTAAGCAATCACAACACACGAATATTTAAACTCAGAAGTGAGAGGGGAAGTTACCCCACCTCAGTATGCTTGATGTGAGTGGAATGCCAGTTCTCTAGATTGCATCTTTTCAGAACCTACAATAGTAGAAGCATTATTTTAATACCTTATCTTACATAATGTTAATAAATATTTTAAAGGACTCATTTGAAAATTTTCTGCAGTTTAGGGGGTTAATTTAGAGAGTGAGTTTTGCGTGTGGCGGAATACATTTTTACAGAAAAAAAAATGATACTTTTGCCCAAAACAATGATATTTTTCCCCAAAAAGGTGATACTTTAAAAATACTGATACTTTTACAAATAAAGGCGATACCTTTTTTTATCCAGAAAAAAAATGATACTTTTATTTAATAACAGTGACAGGTTTGCTAAAAAAAAGTGATACTTTTTCCCATCACACGACCATCACAATTCCTATTTTATCTAACTAATTAAAATAGCCCATTATTCATTCTAATACTAATCATAAGCCCAACCCAATTCTTAAATCTAATTAAACCTAAAGTAACATCCCATAACCCAACTTGTCACCCCTTCCTTCCTCCTCTTCACAAAATACACGAACACACTACAACTCAAATACACACACACGTAGCACAACACTTATATGCCCTAAAACTAAAACTCACATACACACATGCACACCTCACACTATTATATAACAGCATGCATATGAGCTTAATATAATTGTATACACACACT
>JAUEKW010147181.1:0-10279 GCA_032274785.1 Ajuga reptans
CACTTTTGTTGTCGCAGAGTAGCGATGGACAGGTGGGCGACACAACTTTCAACTTAGAAAGAAGATTAACAAGCCACATAACTTCAGCAGCTGTGTTAGCAAGCGCACGATATTCCGACTCACAACTAGATCTAGCAACCATAGGTTGTTTCTTGGCACTCCAAGAGACATGATTGCCGCCAATAAAAATTGAGTAGCCGTAAGTAGACCTACGAGTCTCAATGCAGCTAGCCCAATCAGCATCAGAATGGGAAACAATCGATGAGTGAAGGAGATACCAAAGTGCACAGTACCCTTGACGTAGCGTAAAATTCTTTTGACTGCAGAAAAATGATCAGTAGCGGGAGAGTGGAGGAATTGGCTAACCAGATTCACCGAATATGAGAGATCAGTCCGAGTAATGGTCAGATACTATAAAGCATCAACTAGTGAACGATGCAGTTTTGGATTGGCAAAAGGGTCACCGGTGCTAGATAGACTTTCGTCAGCAACTAATGGAGTAAAGAGTGGCTTAGAGTCCAAAAGATTTGCACGGTCCAGGATGTCGTGAGCATATTTGGCTTGACCCACGAAGAGACAGTCAGAAGTATGTGAGATTTCAAGGCCCACGAAGTAGTTCAGTTTGCCAAGGTCCTTGATTGTAAACTCGGAATGTGTGCGGGTAATGAATCGTAGCAGCATAGTAGGATCATTGCTATCATTAACATATAAAAGAAGATAGAGTATAGTGGTACCTCTGTGGAAACAAAAGAGAGAGGAATCTGAACGACTCTCACGAAATCCAAGGCTCAGAAGATAGGTACTGAACCGCTGAAACCAAGCCAAAAGAGCTTAACGAAGACCATACGGAACTTTCTTCAAGCGGCATACATGGTCGGGGAACAGAGGATCGATAAATTCTGGAGGTTGAGCCATGAAGACCGGTTTAGGAAGAATACCGCTGAGAAAGGCATTCTTGACGTTAAACTGATGTAACGACCACTTGAACTAAACTGACAAAGCCAATATAACATGTACAGTAGATTCCTTGACGACCGGGCTGAACGTGTGGTGAAAGTCAGAGCATGGAACTTGAGTGAACCCTTGCACAGTTGCACCACCGCCATCAGAGTGATATTTTGTCTGAAAAAACCCACTTGGACCCTACAATATTAGTGCCGGGGGGTCGAGGAAGCAAGTCACAAGTTTGGTTGGTGCGGAGGACATAGATTTCCTCTTGCATGGCAGAAAGCCAGGCTGGAGACTTAGCTGCTGATTTAAATCCACGAGATTCCGACGATGTTGCCAAGGCAGAAAGCAATGCGGTTGAAGCTAAGTCAATAGGGTATTGGCGTTTGGAAATTCCAGATTTAGCCCGAGTAGTCATGGGATGAGATGGCTGTGGAGCAGCCGAGGCAGTAGCAGGTTGCTCGGGCGGGCAAGGTGCTGGGCTCGGTCAAGCAGTGGGACCTGGGGAACAAGTTGATTCCGGTAATGGTTGCTTGGTCGAGCAACTGGACCTGCTTGGGCGAGCAGGTGAGGTAGCAGATCACTAGGGTTGGTGGGTGTTGCTTGGTCGAGCAGCTGATTCAAGCAGTTCTGGAATGAGAGGCAGGCAACAGTGCTCGGTCGAGCGAGTGTAGTTGCTCGGTCGAGCAGAAGAGTCAGAAGGTGTCGTATTTGTGCCAGTGTGGTGCTTGGTCGAGCAGCTTGTTGCTCGGCCGAGCAGAGGCTCCTGCGAAGCATCCATGTAGGTGGTGAAGTCATGAAGAGGGCTATTGCGCGACTGTAAATTTTCCCCGGAGAAAGGAAATAGACCTTCATCAAACTGAGCATGCCGTGTGATAAAGATGCGGTGAGAGGCAGGATCAAAACACCGAAAACCCTTGTGTGTACTGCTATATCCAAGAAAAATGCAAGACCGACTACGTGGTGCAAAATTTTCAGAGGCATAATCGCGGAAATAGGTAAAAACACAACATCCAAAGGGTTTGAAGTTGTCATAATTTGGTGTGGAGCCGTATAGAATCTCGAATGGTGATTTATAACCCAAAACAGACGAAGGTAGCCGATTGACAACATAAGATGATGTGGCAAATACATCAAACCAAAATGCAGCAGGGGCATGAGCATGAAATATCATGGATAAACCGGTTTCGGAGATGTGACGATGCTTTCGTTCCGCCCTACCATTTTGCTGAGGAGTGCAAGGGCAGGATATGCGATGTAGAAGACCATGCAAATTCATAAAGTCACGAACCTTATTGTTGACAAATTTAGTTCCCCCCGCCCCCCTCACTCTGGAGGACCTTCATAGATGTTGAATGCTGATTGCAGACAAACATGTGAAATCGAACAAAGATGTCATAAATTTCTGACTTGGCTCGCAAATGGTATATCCATGTAAACTGAGAATAATCATCCACAAACACAACGTAATAGCAATAACCATCACAAGAAGGTGTTGGAGCAGGCCCCCATAAATGACAGTGTACCAAGTCAAGCACATTAGCAGCACATTTATCATTCAAAATAAAAGATAATCTTTTATTTTTGGCTAACTGACAAGAGGAACAAATGCCAGAAGTAGGTAAAAGCGAAGTAACAGATAAATAACCACGTCTATTTAATGATGAAATGACAGAAAAGGGACATGCACCAAACGTAAATGCCACAAGTCATAACTAGCTCTTAAAGATCTATTTTAATAACAACAATTAACGCTGGCTTTCCTCGCTCCAAAATAGAAAGTCCTTTTTCACACCTGCCTTGAGCCAAAAGTGTCTTTGTTGCTCGATTCTGAATGACAAAATATTTGTCAGAGAAAACCACATCAATGAGGTAATCAGATGTTAATATGCTGATGGAGAGAAAATTGTTTGTTATGTGAGGAACAACCATTACATCTAACAAATTGAGATCTCGAGATAACGTGCCAGAACCAATATGAGAAATAGATAGAGTCGCACCATTACCAACAAGAACATAATTGTTACCCGTATATGGTTCGAATGAGTCCAGAGTTGACTTGTGAGATGTCATGTGAGTGGAAGCACCAGAATCCACATACCAGTCATAGGAGGAATCAGTCACATTGCATGAGGCATTGAAAGCTTCAGCGAGATTAGCAGTAGGCGAGGCAAAAGCACGAGCTTTGAGAAATTATGGACACTTGTCGGTGTAGTGCTCGCCACGACAAATTTGACAATGAGGGACATACGGTTTTCGACCCCCGCGTCCACGCCCGCTGGAGGCACGCCCACCAGCCTGATGGTGAGGAGTAGAGCCGGAGGACGGCACAGAGCGGCGGTCAAAGGAGCCCTGATGGTTTTGCATGACAAAGGCTGCCGGGGGAGCAGTGGGAGATTCCATGGAGCGATGGCGGATGTTATATTGTTTCGCCTGATGTAAGAGTATCTGAAAAGAAGAAACCAGACTCACAGCCATACGAGTGTCAGAGAAACCCAGAAACTCTGGTCCTAAGCCACAAAAGAACCAGTGACTTTTTTCCAATTCATCGACCGGGCGACAAATCGAGGATAATTGATCGGAGATGGCTTTAAATTTACACCCAAAGTTATCAATGGTGTGGGAGCCACGGCGAAGAAAGATGAGTTATTTGCGAAGCTGAATGGCGCGCAAAGTGGAGGAATGAGATAAGGCTGCTTCTAAGGCAAGCCAGGCGGCGCGCGATGTCGTGCCGTCGACGACCTCGGACATTGATTCTTCAGTGAGGGTGGAAAAAAAACCAAGAAGCTTCTGATCCTTGACATGCCATTCGGAGTAGGCGGGATATGGACATCCTTGCCGGTGGCGTCCTTCAGTGTCGAATCAGGAGGGGGAGAAGAACTATCGACGAAACCCAATAAGTTGAAGTACGTTAACATGGGCATGATCTGGCATTTCCAGAGGAGATAGTTGCCTGACGTCAATTTGATATTAACCATGTGGATCATGGTGGCGATTAGACTAGGATTAGATACGGCAGCCATGGAGGAGAGAGAATAATGCCATGAGGGTGGTGGAGGGAGAGAGATCGGCGAGAGAGAGAGAGAGGGAGATAGGGTTTAGCGGGGAGTTATGCTGATACCATGTGAGGGAAAATAATGAATTCACCGTTATTAGGTGATGATGTATTTCACTAATATATAGAACAAGATTACAACCATAAGGAGATATACATGAAAACAAATAAAGATAAATATATACACAGATACATCAAGATACACCTAGATATGATTTAATTTGACTAATCATCCATAATAAATTGGATTTAGAATTTTAGTCTTCGAATATTTTGTTAATTATGTATAATTTGGCTTTCCAGCTAAAAATTTAGGTTTTTATAGAATTTAATTTATTTTTTCTAGTTCAAAACAGGTTGGCTGGTCAACATGCAACCCAAATGGGTCGTACTCGGGTTATGAGTCTTGATCCGAAGCTGTTTATGTTCGCTATGCGGATTATTGTAAATTCTGTTATAATTGGCTCTCAATCCTACCCGCAACCCGTAATCTAACTTTTTTAACACACCTACTATGTATACTAATTATAATTTCCTAGATTTTATAATAATAATTAATACAATATTTCTATAAAATAAAATACAAAATTTCAACAATCACATACTACAAGTTATCAAATATCAAGTCTCAACTTCCTAAAACAAATTTAAATTTAAATGGAATACTGTTGAAGGAAAAATACAATTAGTGTGCATTCGTCAAAAGTAACTGATAAAGGGTAATTTAGGTATTGCTTATATTAATATATTTGTGAAACTCTTGTATTTGACACCCTATATAAAGGGGATTTGATGAAGAAGAGAACCCTAATTATTCTGTGTCTCTCTTTCTTATTTCTTTTCTTACTTTCCTACAACACATTATCAGCACGAATAAGCTCTATATTCCGACTAGCGATTGACATCCAAACCAGACCAGCGTGAAGCGAGGATGGTAAAATTGAATAGGTTCGTATAATCCAACTATCATGATTACCGAATTGAATAAAGGATTGGATCTAACGCTGACACTACTCGAATCAAGGTACTGCAGTATCAAACAACTCTCTCTTTTTATGTATTTTGTTACAATTGTTATCCATGAGTTATATCATCTTTTATTTTTGATTGAAAAGTGAAATACTTCAAATGCTTTAATTTCAACCGAATTTCGCATGTATTAATTATTTTCAATCATTGATTGATTGTTACATGGGAATTAGTTTGTGGGTTTGTAAACAAACGACAGCGCCAGTCTTGAGAAACGAATTCTCTCTATTTTTCTATTGTCCGGTTTCTTTAGAACACAAAATTTGAGAATGAGTATGTGGGTTAATAATTCACTTATTCTCCCTCAATATACGTGCCATCTTTACTTTCTCTATAAAATGATAATTATATTGGATTTCGTGATTAGAACAGGTAGTCTGTTTAATACTTTCTCACGAAATTGAAAGCAATAACTTAAATTGTCTATGTATGCTCTTAGATATTTTTGTAAATAGAAATCGAAGATTAGCTTATTTTCTTCTGTGGGTTTCATGATAAAGAGAATTCATGGATAATACCAAAATCAGTATAAACTAATTCTGTGACAAAGAATTTTCAAAAAGTATCGAAAAATGTGTGACTATTGGTCCTGAAATCTAATTCACATGAAAATGAATAAACCAACTCACCCGAAATTTGAGATGCTAGACTCAAAAGGAATTGAGTACCACAATTGAAAACAGACTACACTTCCACAATCTTATCACCCATCTTACAATCATACCCCAAAGACCAAGAACTGTCTGAGAAAGTCAAAGTCAATGCCCTAATGAATTTAAGGCAACAGGCCCATCTTAATTTTTCTAAGAGTATTCTTTAATTAAATATACCTGATGAACTGCGGTATACCATAAAGAGAATTATGGTAGCAATGATGACACCTAACTTCCTGAATTAACCGTTTAGTGGAATGAAATTCACTTACTAGACTACCAAAGAATCAGTGACTTTAATAAGAACATGTTACGATTAAAAGCATGTCTTACATTCTGTAGGAAGAAAATCACGGAAGACATAAAAATTGACACATATACTAGAGAACCAGTATAGGTTGGAGTATGAAAATAAAATAATTGTAATATTCAATAAGCTAATCAACAATCAAGTAGTTGAGAGGCATATCAGTCTTTCTGAAAGAAAAAACACCAAATATATTGGGATAAAGAAAATTCCCTAGTATAACTATGATAAACTAAATAGTGGAAGTAATCCCAAAGTAAAGGGAACAGGATGTATCCATCCCTACACTTAAAGGTAAGGGATGTAGAAGCTGTAGAGGCCTTCCAATGTGTCTACCACAAATGGACATGGTGGTCATGACATCAAGATACAAGAGACAACTTAGATACCTATGAACAAAAGGGAAATAGTTGGTAATGAACATTGCTATAAATACGAAGATACTGTACACTTGTATAATAATTTCTAGAGTAGTTAACTACGAGATATATAGAAAGTTCAAAGAACAGAGACTTACTATGTAACAGAGAGAGGTCATTATGCAAATATTAACCTCATGATTGCATCTTAAAAGGTAATAAGAACTTTGTCTATTTAATGAAAACACATTTATTTATGCGTGTAATGACTCGTTATAACGAGACTGTTGATTTTGGTCTTTAAGTTTAGATTATATGTGACTATGATGATTAGATAATTACAAAAGGGCGAAGAAATGTCAAATTCTTGATGTCTAAGAGCACAATGATTATAGTCACAAAAGTTATGTATGCACCAAGAACTACCTATACACTGTTAAGTGATGATATTTGTGTTAAATATTAACATTTGGATATTAACTGTGAGAATTGAATAAAACATATTATGATACTTCTAATGGATGTGGAAGGAAACACATCTTAGAGAATTAATGAGTCAATCTAGTGGCATGTATTGCACTACTATTTTGAGCGTTGGATCAAATGGTGTTACCCACAATGAACTTTGGGACACAAATTTATATATTGTTACCTAAAATGAACTTTGGGACACGGACTCACACATGCTATGTTACAACGGCTTTAGACATTCAAGTCATGACATGATGATCCATATTTAAAAATTATATGGGCATTCTTTCTTTCAAGTGAAACACAAAATGGGATGTAATATGATACAGTGTACAATGTCAGTCCTAATTCTGTTATAACATAGTACATGCTTTCTAAAACACTAGAAGCACAACCAACATCCCACTCTGCTTCATTAACTATTTTAAAGACACATCACTCAAACTACTAAGCCTATTATTTAGCAAGAAAGTAGGATCGGACCTTCCTATGCTAATTTACATAAGCAAGACATTCCATTCTTACAAAGAACACAATATGATATATGTGGACCTATCAAACCAGAATGCGGGTCATTAAAGTATATATGGTTCTGGTAGATACTTTGACACACTAACTGATTATCATATTATTGTCCACAATAAATGTTGCATTTGAAAAACTCCTGGGAAAGATTATATAAGGGCTCACCACCCTCACTTTATAAAGTTTATAATACTTGTTAACGCTAGAGAGTTTCCATCAAAATGATTTGATGATTATTGCATGTCTATCAGGATCGATGTAAAGCATCCTTTAACCCATGTGCATACACAAAAATGGTCTCACATAAACTACCATCAAAAGGATATAGATGGAGGCTAGGGCATTGAAAATGCACACTAAAATACTTATCTGATATGGGGTTATGCAATATCGCTGCAACTTTACATTATTTGTCTCAGACTCAATTTTAACCAAGAATGTATGTGTACCAGTTGGTAACTGGATTGAGCCTGATATTTTTCTTTACATTTACGCATATCTGGTTATGCAGTATATGTGCCTATTGCGCCACCACAACACACCGAAATGGGTCTTTAAAGACGATTAAGTATTTATGTTAGATAGGGATTTTTAACTATTACCTGCTATTCAAAACCTTTGACAGGCGAGATCTTTTTTACCGCCGGATTTGAGGATTGTCACTTTATGAGACAGTCTTCCCATCGTTAGGGAGAGATAAGAAAAAAAAATTTCTAAGGGAACGACAAGAAGTGTTTTCTAGTATGTCTTATTAGAATCCCCAAACTTTATAAATATAAAAGTAATGTAAGACAAATTATCGATCTTCGAAGTATAGAAAATTTGATTGCTGATGCAATTGCCAAAATGACTAAAGTGACAAGATCATATATATCAGCTGCAAATGTGCCTGTAAGGTTAAAAGTCCCTAGTTAGGGGCCCAACACCGCAGATAAAGGTGTTGCAACCACACTTAGTGGATGTTTGGTTGAGGTCGTGGCTCCCAAAAGGAAATGGAGAACGCCATCTGGTTCGATAAACACCTGCCCAAGGAAGGTGGCAGGTATGGCACAACTCAATTTAATCATCAATGAAAAGATTTACTCTCACAAAATTATCTCTGATTAATTAAGTCCATGAATCATTACTGGAGGACGCTCCAAAGTTTGATATGATTCCAGAGAGCAAAGAAATGTGAATAGATTATGAGAGTGTACATGTATGAGTTGATGGAAAAATATTCTACAAACATTGGTGATGCATATCAAACCACGCTCTGTTGTAAAGTATTAACAAAGAGCATCATGGCCTAAATGAAAAGAATCAATCCAGGTAAAATTTGATTCTATTACAAAATAACAGGTGTTTTGGTTTGGTAGTGCAAGCCTCGCAAAGTGTAAAGCTTGTAGGACATATAATAGGTTTTGTCAGTAAGCGTAGTGAGAAAAATAAAGTCTTGAGATACAAAGCTAATCTTGAAGCACAATGTTTTCTCACAAAACGTCATGTAATTGACTATGAGGAGATATATTCTCTCACAGTGGACGTTACGACGTTCTACGAATAAGTTTACAAAGGATGGAAATGCAGCATAGTAATGTGTTTACAACATATCTCTTTGGGGATCATGTTTTCAAGATATGTGAAAGTATCTGATAGACTTATATTGCCCAATTCAAGTGACTCTAGACCACGGAGTGCATTTACAATATTATATTTAAATGCTCACTTTGATTGAAATAATTTGGACGGAAATGGTAAACCCGTCTGAGTGATTGCTTGATTGGGAAGTGGAAGAACAATCAACTTTACATTTGTACATTCATAAAAAAAGCAAGTTTTGGATTTGCATTTATAGAAATTTATGTCGATGACAATGACATACTCTTAATTAAATAAGAGACATTGCAAGATATTTGATATCAGACTTTGAGATAAAGAAACATGGAAAAACTTGATATTGTCTTGAAATAGAAGACCCGAGTTTGTGGAATACTAATTTCTCAGTTGCATATATCCAAAAGATTAACAGGCGATTTAACATGGATAAAGTGCAATATGTTAGCACTCATATGATTGGTTGAAGTATGGACATAAGGAAAGACCCATTTGCGTCTCAAGGAAATAACAATGAGCTATTCGGAGCTGAAATTCCCTATTTAAGTGAAACGTGCGTTATTGTACTAAGCTTAATACACTCAACCAAATATTACTTTCTCAAAGAATTTGTTAGCTATATTTTACTCAGGACAACGCAGTATCAGTGGAATTATATTATAAATGAATTTTAATATCTAAAAGAAACCATTGACATGAATTTGTTCTTTCAATATTAGAGACATGAGAGATTACAAATGAAATTGTAAACTCTAAAGTAAATTGTTAAATGGTCTCACACATAGAGATAAGAAGGACTACAGATGAAACTGTAACTCCTAAAGAAATGTTGAAGCTACCCCCTATTTCGAAACACCAAATAATACTTCAGCTGGTCCTTATTTATGTGGTTACCTCATTGGCCCATGTAAAGGTTATCATTAAAAGGTTATGTACTACCATGAGGAACACGACGATATCCTGGAGATCAACCATATAAACGTCCATAGGTACTTCATCAAATCAATTAGAGGTCATTATCCTACATGCAGCAGTTCGTGAGTACCTTGGATTGAAGATTATCATTACACACATTTAGAAGAAGCTAGTGCCTCGAGTCTTACCACTGAAGATGTACTGATATTTATGAAGACAATACGATCTGCACCAAACAAATGGAGTTAATGATGAAGCCGATAATACGAAGCATGTACCATTGAACACTTTCTACAACCATCAACTACATAATATCCTCATGATTTATGTAAAATTAAGGATGCAAAATTTACAAAACTCTCTTGATAGATGTACGTATCAAGTGAGAGGTGTAGACTTCAGGGGGAGTCTCAACAAAGGT
>JAUEKW010147202.1:0-10277 GCA_032274785.1 Ajuga reptans
ATATAGGATTTGGATTTTGGGAATTAAGAGTTTGGTAGAGGCTTTTGGAAATTTGGGATGAAAATCTAGTGGAAAAGTAGATGGTTTGGGTTGTGATTTTGATTCATGACAAGACTCCCATATATATATAGCTATATTCTTAGGGTTTTAGGACTCCTAAATAGAATAGGAAAGTATTTTTCTTGTTGCCTAAGGAAACTCATGGGCTTGGGCTATGGTTTTAGAACATGGGCTCCAATAATCTACGAAATAACAGGAAATCAATATAATTAGGCCCCGAAATAATATAGACTTCAATATAATAATAAGATTATTTTACGGGTGTTACACCACCAAGCAAGAAAAATAAGGAAAAATATGTCCTCTCTACACCTATAAATAGAGGTCTCATTTCATTTATTCTACACAAGTCCAGAGCTTCAAGAAGTTGGAGAGCGCCAAGAAATTCTATCTCTAGAAGACTCAAAGTGCCCTTGAAGATTCGAACACGTTCTTCCTCAAAATCATCAAGCGACGGCGGTTGATTCGGAATCAAGCCACCTGGCCTTCGGACAAACGTTATAAAAAATAACACAAATGGTGGAGGAGATCAAGAAGAAGATTTCAGTCATAATCTTCAAATTCAAAGAAATCAACAGAATAGAAGAATTAGAGAATTCAAGATAGAGGGCGCAACCCGTAATTTTTAATTTTGATACAATTAAATTTAAATTTGTACAATATTTTATGTTTGTTTAAATTTAAGATAGATTAGAATGACCTTTTGTGCAAGGATAACAAAGATATTCACATCTCAATGAAAATAAATACTCCATTACTTATTTATATTTATATATTTAAAAACACTCTTTTAGATGTCTTTTATTTTATTAACAAACACATGATTTGAGTTTTAAAAAATAATATATAATTACATCTTTTATTATATTTTTATATTTATTTAATATTTTGTTCATTATAACTACATAATTGTATAAATTTTTATTATATAATCGTGATTATATTTACAAATTGTGCATCGCACGATGGGTAATTCTAGTATATGCAAACACACACAAACATTTAATCCTTTAATATACATTCACTACAACATAAAAGGTTTTTGGTAGACTATTTTTTGAGACCACAATTGTGGTCCCCAATAATAAGTTATTTGTCACCACCACAATTGTGTTCACTAATAATAAGTTATTTGTGACCACATTTTGTCACAAAACTCTCTATAAATTATTTGAGATCATTTTCAAAATAACTTTTGAGATAACTAGTTGTTGCAAAAAATATTTGAGAAGCATTTGAGACCACTTTTTGTTGTAGATTTTTTGTGTTATTTTAAAAACTTAGTATTCCTTTCAGCTAAAAAATAAAATAAAAATTTGAGGTTATAAAACTAGAATGGGGAATCTGAATCCCTGCGGTTACGGGGTGGAAGGGGAATCCCCATCCCCAACCCATATTTTCCAATCGGGAAATTGAACAGGGACAATATTCAAGGTGGGAAACGGGAATGAGGATGTGATTGTCAATATTGACCCGATGCCGCCCATTTTCACTCCATATTTCAGCATTCACAGCTAGAGGTGGCAATTAGGGCCGGCCCGATGGGCCGGGCCTTTCGGGCCTATGTTAAATTTCGGGCCGGGCCAAAAATAAGTCGGGCCTAAAATTATTCGGCCCGGCCCATCTAAATGTCGGGCTTTTCCGGGCTTTTTTCAGGCTTTCGGGCTTTTTCGGGCAGGGCCGGGCCAAAAAAATTTTAGACCTGATATTTTACGACCCAGCCCATCAAAATATCAGGCTGGGCTGGGCCAGCCCATCGGGCCGGGCTAATTTTGCCACCTCTATTCACAGCAGGAGATAGAAGACTCTCTTTATCCTTAATCTTTATTCAATGGCATCACTTATCCTTTATTTCTATAATTTTATAGTTCAAACCTCACTACATCTTACCCATTTCTTTATCTATATATATATATATATAAACATGTGTCTATTAAATAAGAAACTAAGTGTGGTGGTGTCAAGTGGAAAATATCTCATTTTTGGAAGATATATTGGGAAAAAATTGAGATGGATCTAAGATTTAGTTATAATGAGGTGGGAAATTCTTTTGACTATAATATAAAATATGGGATGAAAATCTATTGTCAAGACCGGGGATCAAACTTTGAAAAAAAGGACGAGAACATTTATATATTAATGGCATGATTGGTATAAATGAATGAGACTCTAGGATCTACTGCCTTCTATCCCCAACCCTAATGTCGACGACGGCGGCTCTAAAATTCTCTCTGCTGTCTGCCATTGATGGTGGCGAATTCCCACGACTTCCAGTTCCCGCTTTGGTAGAGGCGCTAGGTCCTTTGTCTTCGGGAATTCCACGATCATTCATCAATGTTACAAAAGGTAAAATCCAATAGAAAAGCTAGAAGTACGATCAACGAAGAAATTGTTTGATGCGGCAGCTTCAGAGGGGTTTGGATCAACTAGAATTTGGCGTGGAACCCCCATTGTCCAATTTACTGAGGAGAAAACAGAGGCGCTAGCCTCACATTGTAAGCATGTCCTTATCGGTAAATTCTCTCAAGGTAGCCCCCGCTTTAAATCTCTGCAATCTAATCTTGCAGGTTTTTGATTTGTGGGTTCTGTTTTCGTTGGTTCTATTAAGTATAAACATGTCATGATCAAATTCTCTCTAATGATGATGATTTCCAACGCCTCTGGGTAAAATAAATTGTGTATGTTGCGGGATTTCCGATGAGGGTCTTCAAATGGACACGGGATTTTGATACTAAATCTGAATCCTTTGTGGTTCTAGTTTGGGTATCATTTCCCGAGCTCCCTCTACATATGTTTGATAAAAGAGCCCTATTTAAAATTGCTTCTCTTGTGGGTTGTCCACTACATCTTGATGAGGCTACCGCTGATAGAACTAGACCTAGTATTGCTAGGGTTTGCATATGAGCTTGACCTAACCAAAACTAGACCTGATGAAATATTGATTGGTTGTGGGGAAAATTTGATTACTCAGAAAGTTGTTTATGAAAAAACACCTTCCTATTGTTCTAAATGCAAACATCTTGGTCATGTTGCCTTAGATTGTTTCAATGAGGAATATAAGAAGAAAATTGCTACTAAAAATGTCAAAAATGCTCCGGAAATAATTAAGCAACCAGAGAAACATTGGATACCTAAGAAAGTTGATCCTAAGGATGTTAACCACGATGATGTCACTAGGGATACTAATAAAAATGATAAAGTGAAGGGGATTATGAATGAGGATAAGAATAGAGAGGATTGTGGTGTGGATGTGGTGACTGAAGCTCTACTTTCCATTAGGGAAAAGAGAGCTGATGATGCTACTACATCTCTATCATCTAAGGAAGTTAATGTCTTACATGATGGTCTTAGTGATGAGGGGATAGGGAAAGTTTCATTTGACTTGATGCAGCCTATAGAGATACATGCTAACGCTTTTGAGAAGCTTGAGTTATCTGAAAAAAATGATGATGTTATTTTTGAAAAACATGATGACATGCATATTTCTGATGCTCATATTGATGATTATATGTCTCCACTGCATGAAACCATTGAGTAAAATCCAGAGGAGGGGAGAAGGGCTTCCATGGATGCTAGGGATTCTGAGCATAAAACAAAAGGTGATAAGAAGAAAGCCCCTACACAAAAAAAGAAATCCCCTCTTGTTATGCAAACAAGAAGAGGGACGATCTTCAGTACAGGTAACCCTTCTACTAAAGAATGATTATAATAACTTGGAATGCCAGCTGGAATCTAAAAATAATAACCCTGACCACCCCTTTCTGGTTCACTCTTTTGGGTATCAACATGTGATGATGAATAATAATGCTAAGATATGGCTTATGTGGAGAGATCCAGTGCAAGTCTACTTACTTGTTGCATCTGATCAATTGTTGGATGTGGAGATCCATAACTCTGTCCTTGATTGTAAATGTTTTTGTTCCTTTGTTTATGCTTCATACTCTAGAAAAGATAGGTTATGTTTATGGGATGAGCTTAGGATTAATAACACCACTCTAATTTCCCTTGGATGGTTAGTGGTGATTTCAATGTCATCCCAACTTCTGAGGAAAAGAAGGGTGGAGGTGCTCTTAAGCTCAAATCCATAGACGAATTCAATTCTATGATTATTGACTGTGGTTTGGAAGATGCTAGTTTTGTGGGTTCCCCTTTTACTTGGCATGCTAACCATATTTTTGAAAGACTTGATAGGGCCTTAATTTCTCCTGCTTGGATTAATTTATTTAACCAATTCGAGGTAAGGCATTTGAACAAGAGATCTTCCGATCATTGTCCTCTCCTATTGAATATGTCCTCTGTTAGGAGCTCTAGTAAGCCTTCCTTTAGTTTCCTAAATGCTTGGGTCAAGCATCATTCATTCATGTCTACAGTGGAAGATTCTTGGAATCAGCCTACTGGAAATGGAGGAATGGTTAATGTCCAGCAGAAGCTTTTTAGACTTAAAACATGTTTAAAAGGTTGGAATAAAAATGAATTTGGTAACATATTTGATAGAGTTAAGATAGCAGAACAAGAGCTTATGTCTCAAGAATCTGTTTATCTCAATGCCCCTTCTGATGACAACTCATTCTTTTAAAGCAGAAGCAGGCATAATTTTCTCTTGCCCATGCTTTAGAAGAATCCTTTGGGAAACAGAAATCAGCCTGTAAATGGCTGAGGGAAGGAGAGAAAAATACATCCTATTTTCATACTTTAGTTAAGAAAAAAGAGGTTTCAAAATAGAATTTCTGAAGTGCTTGTTAATAATGTGTCTATTTCTAAACCTGACATAATTAATTCCACTGCATGTGACTTTTTCAAAAATATGTTCACTTCTGAGGGTGTGATCTTGAAAATGCTATATTTAGTACTATAAAGCCTCTCATAACGGACTCTGAGGCTGGAAAGCTTTGTAGCTTGCCTACTCTAGAAGAAGTTCATGAGGTGGGTTTTAGCATTGACAAAGATAGCATGGCTGAGCCAGATGGCTTTTCTGCTTTGTTTTTTCAACATTGTTGGCACGTGGTAAAGGAGGATCTTCTTGAGGCTGCCAAAGAGTTTTTCTTGGGTGTGCCTATGCCTAGAAGTTTCTCTTGTACCTTGATTGCTCTTATTCCTAAGAAAGAACATCCCCTTGTTTGGGCTGACTTTAGACCTATAAGCTTGTGTAATGTCATCAGTAAAATCTTGACTAAATTGGTTAATAATAGGCTGTCCCCTCTCCTTCCTAACCTGATGCCCCCTGTTCAAAGTGGATTTGTTCCCACTAGAGATATTTCTGATAATATTATTCTTGCTCAAGAAATGGTCCATGATCTTAATAAGAAAAGCAAGAAGGGTAAAATGATTCTTAAGTTAGACCTACAAAAAACTTATGATAGGGTGGAATGGAATGCTCTTTACCTTGTGCTCAAACTATTAGGATTTCCTGATCTTTTTATCAAGTATGTGTCTAATAGTATTGAGAACTCTTGGTTTTCCATACTTTTCAATGGCTCTCTAATTGGGTTTTTTAAATCCACAAGAGGCATTAGACCCCTATCTCCAAGTTTATTTGCCTTATTCACTAATTTATTGATTAATGGCTTGGCAGATCTATTTGCTTCATATCCTGTGCTGAAATTCAATAAAAGAGGTATCTCTGTTCCTTCTTTATCATTTGTTGACGATACTGTATTATTTTCCTCCACTGATCTTGATGGTTTTAAGAGGCTTTTGGAGTTCTTTAAACTTTTTGAATGTGACTCTGGACAGAAAATAAATTACACCAAAAGTTCTATTATCTTTGGGAAATATACTTCGGTTTATAGGATGAGAAAGATTCCGAGTCTCTCTAATTTTGTTGAGGAAAAGCTGCCTTTCAAATATCTTGGTTTGCCTTTGTTTAAAGGAAGAGTTAAAAATGTTATTTTCTAAGAAATTTTTGAAAAAATAAAGCATAGGCTTGTTGGGTGGGACAAATTATTTTTGAGTATGGGAGGGAGGTTGGAACTCATTAAGAGTATTTTAACATCCATCACTATATACTCTTTAAGAGTTATTGGTCCTACCAAGTCTGTGATAAGTAGATTTCATAGATTCTTTAATGGATTTTCATGGGGGTCTTCTGTTGATCATAAGGCCATCCACTGGACTTCATGGGAAAAAATCTGTTATCCTAAAGAGGAAGGTGGCCTAGGAGTCAGAAACTTATTTGATATTAACAAGGCATTTGTTGTTCAAGCGTTGTGGAAGTTTAGAACTTCTAAGGCATTATGGTGTGAGGTTTTGAAAGAAAAATACCTTAAGAAAACTCATCATTTCAATGCGGATTTTGGGCCTAACCAGTCTCATTTTTGGAAAAGACTTCTTAATGTGCAAATGACTGCTGATTCTCAAATTTTCTAGAGATTGGGGAAGGGGAATATTTCTTTCTGGTTTGATAATTAGTGTGAATTGAGTCCCTTATGTCAATATGTGCATGTTTTTAATTGCGAAGATAAAGTTTGTAGTTATTGGAGGCATGATGGTTGGGATTATAATGCTCTAAATTGCTTACTGCCTGAAAATGTGATTGATTATTTTGCTGGGTTATGCCTTAACCCCGATGTGGATGATTTGCCTTGCTGGAAACTGTCCTCTTCTAGTCTCTTCACATTATCTTCTGCTTGGAATCACCTGAGACTTGCCAAGCCCTTAACGTCTTGGCAGTCGATGATGTGGCCCAAATCCATTCCGAATACTCAATCTATTTTTCTTTGGAGGTTGGACAATAACTTTCTGGCCCTTGATGACAAACTCAAAAGTAAAGGATTTGAGGTCATTTCTAGATGTGCCTTTTGTTTAGATGATTGTGAAGAGACTGCCCATACTTTTATTAACTGCCCAATGATTAATCAAGTCTGAAATTACTTTGGCTCCTTTTTCCAAATTTATGTCCCTCAAACTTGTTCTGTTCTCCAACTCCTTTTCCTCTGGTTTCAGAAAAGGAAGAATTGCAAGCACATTAGAACTTCCCTCCATTTCATCATTCTTTGGCAAATATGGTGTGCTCGTAATGCCTTTAAATTTTAGGACAAAACCCCTACGGTCTCCCAAATCCAACGAGCTGTAATGGATAAGCTTAGGCTTATGTCTAATGTAAATTTATTACCAGTTGGGTTTTGGAGAGGCGTATGGAGTTTGGCTGCGATTTGGAGGTTTCCTGTGATGATAAAACAAAGAAACAAATGATGATTTTTTTTTAAATTAAATACTGATGGGGCTGCTAAAGGTAATCCAGGGTTAACTGGAGCTGGTGGTCTTATTCGTGATAAACAATGCAAGCTTGTAGTGGGCTTTTATAAGTTCTTAGGGATCAAAGATAACTTTGCTTCTGAATTAGCAGCCATTGTTGACGGCTTAAAGTGGATGCACTATCTGTGTTATTGGTGCTACAGAAAAATGGCAGAGGCAACTGGAGATACCAAAGTCTGTTTGCAGACTTCGAGAGGCTCAAGGTTAACTTTGAAATGAGAATCTCTCACATTCACCGGGAAGGTAACAATGCGGCGGACTTCCTAGCCAACCAAGCTGTTATAAAGAAACACGACTTTTCCTTTTCAGATGTTGATCATTGTAGAAACCTTAGAGGTTTACTTCTGACTGATGCTTGGAGACTCCCAAGCTTTCGTTTCTTAGACTAAATGTCTTGTAAGTCATTTGATCTCCCATGTATATCCCTTGTAAGAAAATTTGTAAGAAATCTCTTGAGATGATTATATACAGGTTGGGAATCATTGCATAATTCCCCCATCACCTTGATGGCTTGATTGAAAAAAAAAAAATTGAAGGCTGATATTTTTCATTAATAATTTATTTTCCGTCGGTCCTAAGTGGTGGAGAATAATAAACTTCTAGTCTTTCAAAAGTTTCTTAGAGAATGTGGTTTCTTTATTGTCGGTTGTAAAAAGCTTTTCTTACATATGAGTTTACAACATAAGTTTCTCTTAAACAAAAAGTTTGCAGCTAGCTATTGATTTTGAAATTCATACTTATGGAAACCTCGACTTTATAGATTAAAGTAAACTTCCCAAAACAAATTTTATGCAATACAAGGCCATTTGTGAGCTGTGTGTGTTTTTATGAATGCAGACAATGGTTTACAATGATTCGAAGGTGGGATAATATTTCTACATTTACTGTACTCTCTTTTTATCTTAGGGGAGAAACCCACTACATATGATTTGTTACACACATTTCCTAAATGAGAATATAGTTAAATCTCAACTTGTTCAATCCGAAGACTAGTCTATCCTCGATACGTTATCTATGGATTACAAAGTTCAAACATAACTTTAATCTTGATAAATTCTCAATTTACTTAAGACATGCCTTCACCTCACTAGATTTAGTTTGGTATAGATAATTTCTTCCAACAAAATATAGATTGTAAGGTAAAGCCGACTCTTTCTACCCTATCCACTTGGGTATCATTCAATATTATATTAATTTAAATAAGAAAAATGTACAGTTTCAATATATTTTTATATTTTCTGATGTGCGATGGATCACCTACTTAAATAGTACTCAAGTGGGTAGGATAGAATTTCCCGATAAAGCTCAATGCTCAAATATAAGTTGCTCTTCTAATAGGTATACTTTTAAAGATAGGTTAGTAGACTTAGGCTAGACTGTAGGGGGAACTCAGCAGAGATTTGTAAGAAGACTTCATAGGACAACTTCAAGCAAAATTGTTTTTAGAAAGAATTAATATCATTATTTATAAGTCAATGACAACCCTTCAGCTCAAACAAGACTTGGTGTCCAAGAGCGGAAGGATTGTCAGGAGACCTTAATGGACCTTCCCGATCCTATACTATCTGGAGAGCATCTCCAAGGCCCCCTACAAGCAATCCATCACACCCATCTCATTTACCGTCTGTTGAGACTCACCCATCTGCACTTGCAAGTGCATTATCTTGGTGTAGATCGACCGTTAGTAAATTTTTGATACGAAGAAATGGAGATGAGTATGACTTCAAAACTACTTACAATCTTATACATTTTTTTTAAATATTTTTCTTTAATGCTTTTGTTTTATTCTGGAAAACATTATGTATTATTTTTCATAATAATATATAGAACATGCTTACATGATGAAAAATAAATATACAAAATCTTATTATTGTTTCTGAAGGTTCTACCCTTCATAAGAAGTTAAAAATATCAGCATAGTCATTAAGAGGGTGTTTGGCTAAGCTTGTGAGTTTCTCAAAATATCTTATAAGCTCTTGAAATGTGTGTGGCAAAATAAGATGTCAAACAACTTATAAGATGTAAAAATAAGCTCTTAGAGCTTATAAGTTCCCAAAATAATAAGTTCCTCTAGTCCATCTTATTTTTTAAAATCTTATAATTGCACTCAAATTATACATACTCCACACACACACACACATGAATTCACATACTATACACATTTTACACACACTACGCACACTTTACACACATTACACACTGCACACACTTCACACACACTACACGCTTTTCATATACTTCATATATTTTACACACAGTATACACATTACACATATTTCACACACACTACACACGTTTCACACACATTACACATACTACAAACACTACACACATTTTGCATGCATTACACACATTACACACATTCCACATATATTTCACACACTACATACATTTCACACACACTACACACACATTTCACACGTTAAACACACTACACATATTTCACACGTTAAACACACTACACACATTTCACATATTACACACACTACACACATTTCACACACATTATACATACTACACACACTACATACATATTTCACACACTACATACGTTTCACACACACTACTCACATGTCACACACTACACACACATTTTACACACTACACACATTTCACACGCACTACACACATATTTCACATACTACACACATTTTCACTACACACATTACACATACTACACACATTTCACACACTTCACACACTACACACATATTTGACAAATTAAACACACTACACATACGTTTCACACACACTACACAACTTCACACACACTACACACACATTTCACACATTTCATATACTACACACGCATTAACCACATTCCACACACTACACACATTTCACACACATTACACACTACATACATTTCATTCACACTACACACACTTCACACATTACACACACTACACATCTCTTTATGCATGTTGTTTGTTCGAGTGTTGGGTCAAAAGTTGACGTTGATC
>JAUEKW010147213.1:0-10277 GCA_032274785.1 Ajuga reptans
CACTAAAATATCAACATTGAATTTCTATGCAGTAAGGTCATCCGCCCTCATTTCACCTATCACGATTCACAATATAATAATATCACAAATAAACGTTAAGAGAAACTCCATTACGTCGTGTCTCCATTCTTCGTCACACGATACCATGCACTTGAAGCAGGGCTGTCAGACAAACGAGATCTGAATAGCAGCATAGATTAGAACAATCAGCAAACCGATTATGTCCCAAGATTTGTACCTTATAAATCGATCGTTGATGTTCGGAAAGGGATACATAAATAGTAGCCTTGTTGATTTACAGAGGCAGGACGATCTTCTCGGCCCAGTTAAAGATGTCGGAATACACACGATCGCCTCCCAACTCCTCACCCCTAGCACCAGCAGCAACCCTCATGATGTCCTCAATCAAAGCGAAGTTTCCCATTATATCAACATGAGCGCCACTCTAGGAGCGTGGTCATACTCCCGTACATAATTTTTAATTCCTGAGGGATTAAATCTCGTTTTTCCACGCGAAGCTTTGGCGCTCATGAAGCCCGCACTTAAAACAGGCACGGTTTCGTCACCGTCGACTGTAAAAATACCGTCTTTTAGGCATCGATCTTTGTCTTCTTCCACTGCTGATGTATCTATCTGGAATGAGATGTAACATTCTGCAGTTGGGACCTGTTTGTATACGTAAGTTCTTTCTGTCGGAATGCCGATTCCATACATGGAGATGATCTCCATGTCAGGAGCATTTGGTAACCGTGTTTCCAATGGATTGGACCAATGTTTGTAGTGTGAATACTTGGGGTCATCCAAATTATCAGCTATCCCATAAGAAAAATGAGCACTACCATGTTCCATCATTTTCGGAGCAACATAGTTAAGCAGATCCAATACATCTCCAGCAGTATAAGCTTTGTGTTCAGCTACAACTTTGATGCCACTAACACCCATGTCATGATACTCTGTCCACACATCACGACAAGTGTTATTTGCAATGTTGCTACCCTTAACAGCAAACCTAAAATCAATCATCTCAATGTCGGAAGAATCTGCATCCGCTACGTCTTTCCCGAATGAAATAATTCTTCCATAAAAGGAGTGTTTTGCTTTTGCTTTGACATTTTCATCTTCATTCTGGACTGACTTCTCAGTATCGTTGGTACTTGACTTTCTTTTTCTTACAGTATAGCCTTCCTCAGGTGACTCAAGCCCACCCAAAATGGTTTCTCCACCTTTCGGTATCATTGGCATTGTTGAATCCCATGTCCTGGTCATCTTCATTATGTGCTGAAGGGTTTGTATTCTAAATAAATCCTTGTCCAGAACACCAGGTGCAATGGCCCTGGCAACAACAATATCTCTTGCTTCTGCAGAAAAAAGCCCAGAAACAGCTTTAGGGACACTTAAAAGTGGCCCACCGATGTTCATCACAGCCTTTATATGTTTAGTACACCAATCTGGTCCACCTCCACCACCCATCGGAGCAGGTGCCTCCACCCACTTCATAAAGTGCAAGAAGTATAGAACACCCATAGAATGTGGAATGATTACAGCCGTATTGCCCCTATTAATAGCAACCATTAGCTCAATGCTACTTTATATTCTGCTCAGTGTTCCGTCGCGCACTTCTGTGTTCTGGAATGAAAGCCTCCAATCATATGAAGCCACGTACATTGTTTTCTCTTCGTACCCAATCCGAGCAAGATTAGCGATTAGAACTGCCCAAACAAAATATCCTGGAGCAAAGTAATCAGCAGCAACAAGACCAGTTACTGGTCTAACTCTTACACCAGGAGGATCCATACCTTCGTTATCCAACGACATATGCTCCACCCAACATAGAGGTCTCTTGTATACTTCGCCGAATGTGCCTCCCCACAGTCTTTTTCTAAACAAATTATCAGAACAACTATGTCCCTCCCATAGCTCCAGCCCTGCGGTGACAATTCCAGGGATGAAAACCACTGGATGCTTCGCCTGCAACCCTTCTTTCTTCAATTTCACCCCTGGCGGGTCAGGCACTTGCCCGGTTATCGCCTCAGTGACATATTGTTGAAATGAAGAAGTCATCATATTATATGAAAACAACAGCTCCCACCACACAACACAGATGCAACCAATAAACCAGCAGCAACTATCAAAACATGACCAATTCTTCTGCTTCACCGGTTTCCGGATATCTGATTTTTCTCCTCCGGATCGGTTGTTTGCGTCGGTTGGTCGCCGGTCGGCTTTCTCCTTCGCAACGATGTCATTCTGGTCAATCACTAGTTGCTGCTCATATATACATGTGTGTATATATATTTCTTCAATATATATTCAGATTTTCCACTACGTGTGATTGCAACGGCGGTGGAGGTGGGCGGAGGAAGACTGCGGCGGTTAAGACATAATGAGCTACAAAAATAATAATAATGCTCCACCAATAATTATCATCCGCCAATCATAATACTTCTTTATTTGGGCTACATGTTTGCTTCTCAGACCCAAATTCACTTCACACTATTAATTGGTCCACGATCATCTTTCTTAGTCCAAAAATATTTCAAAATCACTTAAATAAATAAGTGATACACAATCGGAGTATTTTGAACTAGAAATAAAATAAGTAGAAAAATATATAAGTTCGACGGATAAAAGAAATTAAAATATATTTTAATGAAGTAAAAATATACCTATTTTTCTACTTATCAAATCCCTCCAAACTTAAATTGTTGCTTGTCCTCAAGCAACAAAAAACTAATGCACATGTAGGGATAAAAATAGAGTGTTCTTGACAATTCTTTTTAAGTTAGCAGCATTACTAAGCATGCAAGTGATCCTGATTTCTATCAATTTTTAAAAAAGGTAAAGTATCTCATCAACTCAACAATCTAATCGAAATCTACTGAAACAAGATCCAATACCCTCACATAATGAATATCTCTCAATACGCTCAAGTATTTAGTGAAATATTATATCATTGACTCTCAAATCAATACAAAGTATGTCATTACCATATGCTTGCTTATATATCTAATCTCCACCACTTATATATAAAATATAATATGAAATTCATGCAAAAATCAAAGGATCTTTCAGTGGTTGTAACGTGACTTTAGGTAAGGGTAGGATAAAAATGAAATTTTTTGGCATAAGAGTCAAGAAAAAAGCGAGAATGCACTACAATCATCAATTGAAACTCATCACCATTCTTCTCATCCTCTGTGACGCCCGGGACCGACAAGGGCGGGGAGTGATCGTTGGTGCTATAAGAGAAGAAGTCACGGACAAGGAGCGGCTCCTGGCAGGCTTCTAGGTGAATGGAGATATGAACAAACCGATCTCACACCACAAAAAGAGGGTATCCTGAGACTTGCGGGTATAGGACTATATATTCGAACTTGAGGGGCCATTCTAAGACTATGCTGGTATGGGACTGTATAGTTGAACAGAGCTTAAAAGAGTTGATTAGTGCTACTACTCATACCAACAAGATGCATCTTCTTTTCTGGCGCTCATTCAGAGAAAACTCTAAGGTTAAGCGTGCTTGGCCTGGGGAAATTTCAGAATGGGTGACCTTCTAGGAATTTTCAGGGTGCGCATGAGTGAGGACAAAGCACTCTAGAAAATACTTGTGTTGGTTTGTGACAGTCCGTCAAATCTTGAAGTGGGTTGTTACATCCTCATACATCAAACCCTGTTTCTTGACAATTGCACAATCCCAACAAGAATATATTTTCCAATGATAATCACAGGGTATAACCATTTACGAACCAATATCTTTACTTTACAAATATGAAGTACAAATCATTCTTTCATATTTTACGTCTTCGGCAGGTTCTTAGTTTTTTTCCTTTTTCTTTTTTTGATTTTTTTTATTTTACATGAGATTGGCTGCTCCACACTACCCTTAAGTTAGTTCAAGTGCGATTATATATGCATGATATTGATTTTCACACTTGGACCCCTAAGAGGAGATAACTGGCTTAGCCTCCCATCCTTCCTTTTTTCTTTTTCTTTTTTATCGAGTCCCTACCAAACTGATGCAATTAAATATCCTTTCTTTTCCCCACCCCTATCAAATAGTGCAGAATAATAAATCCAAAACCTCACATGCAATGCACACACGCACTTTATTGAAAAAAGGGTTCAACATAATGAATAAATCAAAGGAAGGGGTCAAGAATAAAGTATGTGCTCAAAACAAAAGAAAAAGTCTAGGCTCAACTTGGCTTCCTAATGGTAAATATAAAAATGCAGGCTTATGAAAGGCCAATAGCGGTTTAACTTAGGTGCCCTTATCACTTTACTACAGAAATCCATAGATGTGGTCTCGAAATGCATAACCGAGGAAGTTCTAGAACGAAACATACAATGCTTGATACCCACATAAAAGAAAATCATAGCTCAATTTATGTAAATGCTTTTATGCTCAAAAGCTGAAAAAAAATGGGGTCATATGTATCAAATCTTGCACAATTTCAATCAACTCTATCATCAAAATCAATGAGATACTCTTTTTTAAAGAGCCAAGAAAATACATCAATGACACTTGCCACTTTTCATGTTATACTAACTCTTTTTTATTGTCTGTTTACTCTCTTTCTCTTTTTTTTTTCTTTTTTTTTATAGTGCAGAATCAAATGCAAAAATCCTAACCATGAATCCTAAAATATAAATATGCAATTCTAAATATGCAACCTAATATGCAAACGTGATATGCAGACTCCAAATATACTACTTCACATCTTTCAATCACCCCAAACTTATACTAGATAAACTATAACAATATATCAAATTAAGAACAATGGAATTGAAAAGTACAGTAGTAGGAAGTCACCATATCATCATGGAGGAGGTTGATGAGCTTGTCCAAATTTGTTTATTGTCGTTGGCTCGACTTGATACTTTTCTTTCAAATTTTATACCAATATGGTTTCAGAATAGGTCTCAAAGGTGGCACATCCACTGCGAAAGCGTACCAAAATTTATACTTGATCATGTGTGATGTTCGAATGATCTTTTGAACGATCAGTTTCACCCTTAATCACATTTTCTACAAAGCGAGTATAGAACGTGGGATATAATAGCTGTTGTTTGGGGACCATAACCCTAATTTGTAATCATAAATTTTCTTTATTTTAATTTGGTCCCACAACAAATTACCAAATTAAAAAATCATCATGGTATCTACTAGGGGTGAGCACGTGTCGAAGGAAACTGAAGATCTAGAAATCTAACCGAACCGAAAATCGAAGCTCTCTATATTTCTTGCTTCTTAACCGAATAAAAAATCAGATCGGTTTGGTTCTGAGATTCGTACTTAATGGAGCGGAGCAGTTCGGTTAGGGGAATTCGGAGATTCTGAGCTTTTCAACTCTAAACTACTATTTCTTAAAACATACTTATATCAAACCAAATAACGAAACAATGATTAAATACTGCAACATAAGACAAAGCACCATTACACAATTTATATTTTAATACAAGTCTAGGAGCCAAACAAAGAAAAATAAACTTCACATATTACTAAGTAACTTAAAAATAATAACCAGAAATTCAAGCTAAGCCAAATAAACTCTACATATATTAATAAGTAGCTCAAAAATAACCATAATTTTTGAAGTTATCATTTTTGTCACTTCTTAATCAATCTCTTCATCAACTTTCATCTTCAACTTTTCTTCAGTGCCATGATCTGTTGACACCTGACACAAATTAGAATATAAAGAAAATATCACACTTCTAGCAATCTCAATTATTTCCTTAAGACAGCAAGAAAACATAAAAAAAAAATAAGCAACATGCTTATTTCAATACATATTACAATACATATATATACTACGTGCATCCTTGAACAAACGGAGATATCATTTAAGCCATGAGATTGTGGTGCATATCCTGTATATGAGAATTTTTTGCAAGATTAATTGACTTAATTACCATCATAATCTCTTCTTACTCTTAAGTCTTAACAGAAACAATTATGAAGGTTTGCATTAACTTAATCCTAAATGTAGGTTAATATAACAGTCTAATGCACAATATATGACAGAAAGATAATAAAAAATAAGCAACCTGATGCACATACTGTTATAAAAACATGTTTGTTCAATCATTACATATTAGATTATCCAAATGTTGAATCATTTCAATTTTCAACTTACAAGTTTAGTTTAGGTGATCTGTTTACAGAAGTCAGTATCATAGTTCAATGGAGCGGGATGAAACATACACACTTGTTCTCATAACCCTTTTCACTAATTTCATATCATAAAACTTAATCAAGATTCTGCAGCCTCCAAACTTCAACCTTTTGTTTTCACAAATAATACAATTATGGCTTACACATACCCTCAGACCCGAAAGAGATTTCACACATGGGACAGATAACAACAGGATCATAAGAAAACATAAATCGGGACAGAAAATAGGCTATGGGAGAGAACAACATGATTATAAGTAACAGACTTTAAAAACATGGGAGAGAACATCATTGCACATCATAAAAAAATAGACCTTTGAAAACATAAACATAGACAGGATCATCAGTCTAATGCAGTTTTTGACAAGATATTGTCTCTAATTTCAGGATCTTCAATTGGACCAGAAGATGGGAGAGAAGAAAAAAAAAAGAACATTAGCTTTTTACAAGAATTATAATGCTAATTGTGCATACACAAAAATGGTTACCTAATTTAATTTGTTCCATATCGGCTATTAGTTCTTCAACACCAATGGGTTGTTTAGAGTTCCTCATCCAATCTTGGAGGCAAATAATTACTTCGACTGTAGTAGGAGTTAAAGAACTCCTAAAGCAGTCCAATGTTCGACCACCAGTGCTAAAAGCATATTCAGATTATACAAACGAAGATTGAATTGCCAAAACATCTGTAGCAACACAGCTCAAACACAAAAACCAGACTGAATGTATATTCTACCATATCATTACATCACATTCAGGAACATATTTTCCATTTAACTCATCCACATACATATCAAGTTCATCTTTATCTCTCATTCCTTGTTCATTTTCACCCTCTAAGAAGAACTTACCAACATCATCATCTTCCATTAAAGTATCAACTTGGGAGATAGCCTCACCAACACATTTTTCTTCTTTCACTTTCTTATAATCCCCCATCAAAAGTTTTAAAGCATAGTCACCCTATCTCGCACCTCAATTGCATCATTTTTCAGAATAATGCATCTTATATTTAGCAAACAAAAATCTCATCCTATACCTAAGGCCTAACACCACAGCACAGAAAAGCATCACATTCATTTTTCTAACACAACCCCAATATTTATCAAATGTCAATCTCATTTGTGCCCCCATTTCCTTCAGCCAAGGATTATCGCTTTTAACGAAAGTTTTCAAATCCTTTAAGATGCGAATTATTTCAGAACAACATATATTTGTTGTACAATAAGATGTATCGGACAGCTTGGTGGTGACATCAAAAAATGTTTCAGAACTTTGGTAAACTGGGCTGCATGAGCCCAATCAGTCTCAGTGGGTAATTCATCCCCCAAATTCACCTACATATTTGTCATCCACATCCTCTAACTTATCAAAGACCTTTTGGAAAGCTAATGCACTTTCAAGCATCAAGTCGAGTTCCATCTAGTCGGACAATCAAATTGCAAAGAAGCCCTAGATTTAATGTTTCCAAGCTTACAACATGTTTTCAACATACTTAACCTTTGAGGGCTAATCCTAACATATCTAACAACATTTTAAATTTTTTTAACCATTTGGTTAGCAATTTCTATACCATCTTTCACAATTAATTGTAAAATATGAGCAAAACATCTCACGTAAAATGTATCGCCATCTAAAACAAAACATTTTTCTTCACCAATTATTTTTTTAATTGTTGAATTGCAGTGCCATTTGATGATGCATTGCCAACTGTTATGCACATAACTTTATTTATCCCTAACTCCTCCATGCAAACCTCAATTACATTTCCAATATTAATCCTTTTATGACTCGAAGTGATGTAAATTGTCAGAATTTATTTCTGCAAATTCCACTTCGTATCAATGAAATGGGCTGTCAAGCACATGTGATTGAAATTTTGGATACTCGTCGAAGTATTAGTGGTTAAAGAGACACGTTGACACTCGGATTGGAGTAAAACATTTAATTTGTTTTCTTTTATGTGGAATACACCCTAAAATAGTCTGTAGCAATGCTAAACCTCTATGGAATTTTAAACCAGGAAAGACTATCTTCAATGAAATCCTTAAACCCTTCTGATTCAACAAACATAAATAGAAGCTCATCTTTAATGACTAGCCTAACCACAGGCGCTAGTACGCGATCTTGATAAAACTCCCAACAAGTCAATTTTGGATCCCTATAATCACCTCCCTCGCATTGAAAACTCAACATCTTTTGTTTTTTTATCTTTTCCCATATATGCCTCGAGTATTTTTCCTCTAACTTCAGGTGGACATTTTTTGCAAGTTATCCTCAGATGTTTCTATAACGCAGAGGTGCCCGACTCGCTCTTACTCCCATAAGTGTTTCCACAATAAATGTACTTACATCTACCCGAATCATTTCCATTTGAATATTTTAATTTCTTAAAACAATCCCACACCCCAGACCTAGTCTTAATCGAGGGATCACAAGAAGCATTGGTAACTTTTGTTGCAACTGAATTTGAATCAGTCACTTTAGTTAGACTGTAAGTATTTGAGGCTTCTTCTTGCGGTGGAGTTGGACTAGGAGCACTAGATTCTTTTGGAATTTGACCTTTTTTTAGCATCAGGTTATTTTCTCTTGCTTGCCACTGTAATATAATTCAAATTAAATTTCAGAATAATTTGACTGGCAAAAAAATTTCTTGTATGCATAAAAAATAAAAATAAAAATTAGTTCATACCACTTCTTCGAGAAGCCATGTTCTCTAGACTCTCAAAACTTCTGTCACAACATAAAAAGACTTAAATAAGACTAGATTTTGTCAAATACTTCATCAGAACATCAAATACATAAGTTCACAAGTCTGTTTCCTATTCAGGAAGCTTCTACTAGTCAAACATAAATCTTGGATTGGGTGAGTCTTGTACAAATTAGGAGGAGACTGGTTAACATCAATTTGTAATTAGCCTTATTTAACCTACTGTAAACATTATAAATAGTGTATAATATTGTTCGATGAATCCATTCAATCAACTGTTCTTCTAAATCTTATATGGTATCACGAGTTGGTCTCTAACGAGAAAAGATCCAGACCTCACAACAACAACCCCCAAAATGTCACAATGGATGAGCTACCTTATGAGCGGCACAACAAAGAATCGATAGAATCAGATGTAGAAAATTAAACAGAGTATTTGAACAACATAATGAATAAAAATGACATAATCGACACCACAATGAAAAGTTGGAGCATAATGAACAACAACAAAGAATTGACAGAACGACAGAACACTGAACATCACAACGGATGTAGAAAATAAACAACTCAACATCATTATAAATTGAACATAAAATATTACGAACTAATTCGATAGTCGGAGTAAATCTGATAGAATCGACCGGACCAAAAGAACTAATCTTTGAATCTAAATAGTATAAATAGAGAAGAAGACTCCTTCGGGCTCGCTTGTTGGATAGTATGTGTCTAGTCGAACAAAATTTTAGAGCCAAATCCGAGATAGGAGAGACGATTTCCAGTGCCCAGATCTAAGCTTTCTAGGAGTGGGGGAGACAGAAAGAGATGAGAGATGAGGGGGAAGAGGGTTGCGGACAAGTGTCACTCTCTCACTTCTCTCTCGTTTAGGTTTAGGTTAGGGAGGGTTGTGAATAATTTTCTTTTTCTTTTCCTTTTTTAATATATGTACATTTAATTTATTATTTTATATATATTACTTCATAATAGTTTATATGACATATATATGTAAATTTGTATGTAATTTTTCCACAGTCAGTTCTACTCGGTTTTAATTCAGTTATTCAATCCAGAACGATTCAGTTTAACAGGAAAAACTATCGAGCTGGCTCTGTTCGGATAAAGTCAAAAAGTCAACAGTTCTTATTTGTTCGGAGTCATTTCGGTCTAGGTGTCAATACGGACCGGATAATCTCCGAGACCCGTGCTCATCCCTAATATCTACACATAAAGTCCATGCAATAACATAAATGACTTTATGTAACACCTAATTTGAAACACTTTCAAAATTTAACCTTTATGTAACACTTTAATAACACATCCTGATAGAGTATACATTAAAGCAAACTTTTAGTGCGCTTTATGGATGTATATTTAATTTCCTTATTATCTGAA
>JAUEKW010147245.1:0-10276 GCA_032274785.1 Ajuga reptans
AAGGCGCTAAATAAAAAAATATAAAAAATTTGAAGTCCATTCAAGTATATCAATTTTATAGCGATTGATACATTTTCATAAAAAAATAATATTTTTTTGAGAAAAACTAATACCTTTTTGAAAACCGGATTTAGATCAACCCGTTGCATATAAAAAGATGCATGCAACGGGGGCACATAAGTGTTACTCATCTTTTAATTAGTGGAGTTGATTATACATCATGCCGATATTTAATTGTTTTATCGAATATTCAAACAATAACAAAAAATAAATTTATCTAAATATTATAAACTATGCCCTCTCTAAAGATAAAAAAAAAAAAATTGAAACAACGAAGTTATTAAATTTATACCATTTGTTTTTACTAATACGTCTTACTTTATTGAACGACATATCTTCAATTATTTTTTCTTGAAAATTTTAGCTAAATGGTTTCTCTCTTTTTCTGGGTTAATTCTACCCTACCTCGTACATAATACGTGAATAAGTCATATATTATTGCATTTGTGTGTAGATGTAAAATTAAAAGTTATTATTATTTTTTATTTACATAAATATGCTAATACCTAGGGGTCGGGTGGAAGAAATTTTTTTTTTGGAATAAGGTGCAAATAGACCCTCCAACTATATTGTCAGGTACAAATAAGCACCTCAACTATTTTTGTGGTCAATCAAACACTTATTCTTTTAAAATCGGACAAATAAGCACTTTAATTTTTGGATTTGGAGCAAATAAACACTTTTATTAATTCAAACACTATTGCCGCTTCTTCTGATTTCTGATAAATAAGTAAAAAAAGGAAAATAGTGATCTAGCAGCAAATATTAGAAAGTATGTGCAGTCCCCGTAATGACCTCTAGCTCAACAAACTCACTTCTCCACAGCGGAACGGCGCCGTAAGGACTTTTATTGGCCAGTACCAAGTTTATTCTTGGCCAAATCTAGTAATTCTGGATGGATTTTTTGGTTACTGTGGCTGTCGATACTTTAACATAAATGTTTATTCTTTCAGGAGAAAAATGATATTAGTAATTAAATTAACAGAAGTGTGTATTTGCTCCATATCCAAAAATTAAAGTGTTTATTTAACCGATTTTAAAAGAATAATTGTGTACTAGACACAAAAATAATTGAGGTGCTTATTTTTACTTGAAATATAGTTCGAGGGTGTATTTGCACTTTATCCCTATTTTTTTGGCGGCAAGAATGTCAAATTATGATTTATGACCCGTAATCCAGATCTCTGTACCAACCCGACTCGACCCATAATGAAAACCCGATTTCACTCTTAAACCCTTGTCATGCCCTCGTTGTTGTCATGCCCTCGTTGTTTTCACCTAGGTCATTACTCTCTTAAACCCCTTTCCCTCTTTCTACACGACTGATAATGGCGATGAGTTCACTCGCTCCTAAATTCCTGAGTCTTCTTCGAGTTTCTTGTATCTCCGAACTCTCCTCTTTCTCCACGGGTAGGCCTGTAATCTGATTTTTTTATTGAACCATTTGCATTGTACAACCATTATTTGATTCTCTTCATTGAGAAAATTTAGTGTATTCCAACATTAGTTTGCTTAAATTTAAATAGCTAGTGGTTTTGTTTCCACCTTTAAAAAAGTAAAAGTGAAAGGTTTTGTTACTGTCTATGGAAAACAGTGATGGGTGTGCAAGGGAGCTCGAAGGTATTTTTGTCAACTGGTTCGGGCAATGACGCCGACAATGAGGTGGGAGATGGTCCCCTGGAAATTGATGATGATGATTTCCTTCCAGAGAGGCCCGAGATGCAACTCCAGGGTGTTGATCCCAGAAAAGGCTGGAATTTCCGCGGTGTCCACAGGGTATGATAGTTATTTCTTGTTGACAATTCAAAATTTGACATAGTAATTCTTATTTTGGGTATCTAGTTTTGTTCATTCGGCATGTTTGTTAAGTAATTCTAGTAATGGTGAGTTGATAGGAACTTGCAAAGGCTATAGCCCTAGTGACAGATAATTCAGTACATGATTTTACCTGTGAAAAAACTGTATAAGAAATTTGAAAATGTATCCAGTAAAGCTTGCTTGGATGATATTCATGTTCATGGAACATATTATTCTTGAAGAATAACATTGTAAATCCTGCGGTTTCTTCTTGATATATATATATATACACACACACACATATATCCTTTTTTTTGCATTTTCATGTCTTCACTTTCCAAGGGTACTGTGTGTAGTACTTTTGGTTCTTCACTAGTACGTCCAGTCATGCGTTTTATTTTTTGTCTTTTCCTTTTTGACCAGGCAATCATATGTGGAAAAGTTGGTCAAGCCCCAGTCCAGAAGATCTTGAGAAATGGTAGAACTGTAACCACATTTACTGTGGGAACTGGTGGCATGTACGATCAGCGGTCTATAGGTTCAAATGACTTGCCGAAACCAGCTCAGTGGCATCGTGTTGCAGTGCATAACCCAATGCTTGGAGCTTATGCCGTTCAACAAGTTGTGAAAAAGTAGGAATTAGCCATTAGCTAGATGATTCTTTTTCCCCTTTTTCTTTTTCTTGAAGTTTTGTGTACTAAATGGAGCTTTTTTGCAGCTCTTCAGTTTATGTTGAGGGTGATATCGAAACAAGAGTATACAATGATAGCATCAACGGAGACATAAAAAGCATACCAGAAATTTGTGTGCGCCGTGATGGTATGTAAATTTGAACTTCTATTTGCACACCCGCTTGGTGTGTACATTATATGCCGTCTGCTTCACCCAGCACTTTGCACTCCTTTGTCAACCAAGATATTTATCTAATAACTTATTGATTACTTAAGGTCGTATCTGGCATAATTTTAGTTGGTAAATATTTCTACTCATTTATATATGTTCCTCCATTTTCCCCAAGACAGTTGATATTGCATTTAGCTGGATTCAAAATTTCAAATGCACTTTTACAGCCTGGTGGTTTTATTCTGTGACCGATGATTCCAATATCTTCTGGTTACGTCCTTTGATTTGTGGTGTGCTAAACTCTCTCTGCTAGATTTCTAGCAAATATCTCTGTCTAATGTTATAAGCATTTCCTTGTACATTTATATACATTTAAGGTTGATTCGAACTATCAAGTCATTTGCACTAACAAACCAGTTCATTGTTCCTTTTACACACTTTGCTCTAAATTGGAATAGATCTTTGTGAATCGTAAAGTAAGGTTGTCCCTAAATCATATACTTCTTTAGTTTCCTCAGAACTCAGAACAGTTGACTTGAACTCTTGACCCCTTAAGAACAACTCGATGGTAATTCTGTGAAATTATCCGGGTGGAGTATTTCTCTCCTTTTTTCTGTAGTAAAATTTCAAATTTATATAAATGGTAAATGGGACTGGAGATGAAGAGGAAGTTTAGTGATATGGATATGAAATAACAATTGAAAGAGGAAATGTATCTCATTCTGGAATATGTAACTAATTAACCAACAATACTAATCCAAAGTGTCACACGAGCAGAAATATGCCTTTTGGTTTAATATGGTTGTTGAGAATGAAGATTAATTTGTGCTCCTCTACGGTTGAAGTTTTTAGCCTTTTCCACATCATAGGCTAAGTGAAATATGTAGACTTTTTTGAATGTCAAGCCACGTCTGATGCACTTAGTTTATACAAAAAGTTAACTCACATTCAAAATGAAGGGGCCACACGTGGAGTATGCTTTACAGAACCATTTAAATCAGCATTTAATTCAATACAAGTCCTCAAATTATTTTATTATTATATAAGATACAGCATTCGTAGTAAAGAAATTAAAGTTAGACAAGCTTATTTTGTCATGAATTGCTGTGTTCTCAGGTAGGCTTATATCTCACACTTGTAGTTCATAACATAGTTGGTACAACACAAAAATTGATGTCAAAAGCTCAAATGAACTTCTGCATATACAATAGAACTGGCTTGTATGATGTTTCAGATTGGTTGTTTCTTTTATTGAGGAGTCTCATCGTGGTTCAAAATGTAACTTTTGCAGGAAGGTTACGGCTTATAAAGGCAGGGGAAAATACGAGCAATATTTCCATTGATGAGCTGCGTAAGTTTTATTTCACTCGTACTTGTTCACTACTGATAAGAGTTCTACAACATTCTTGATTACTTGGAAAAAATCCTATTCTTCAATTTCTGTGGAGCAATATTACTTTCCGTTTAAATATTTGTGATTAAGTTATATGACTTATATATGTTGCTTGCAGGCGAAGGATTATTTTAGCGAATTCGATAGGGGACTGAATTATTACATCTTTCTGCCTGTGTGAGCCGATGAAGAATCACAATATGACGAGCAATGATATGTTGATTCTCAACTGTACGAGTGCATGTGGACTGATCAAGAAAGATGTGTGCTGATATACGGCAATGTATATTATTTCTTCCTTTTAGTAAGCTTTACTTGTCTAGAATACATTTATCTTTCTGTCCTACTGATACATCACCTTTTCTTCAGCCTCGAGGGACTTGAGGTGTTCTTCCTGTTTGAGAAAATGATGTTTAATTTTGATGTGTTCATTATTTTCACAACAAAGAAGAAAGCAGTCTTTTGCCCACATTTTAGTATGTAATTCTAGGACTGAGTTATGTAATTTTAAGGATTCATTTCTGTTAGATTATACTGCCTTTTGTCATTTTGAGCTATGGCAAGAACTCCCTTCTTTGGTCTTGTAGATATTTCACCTGATAAAATGCATTGGGTTTATTATAATTACAAAAACTCTCACGGATTTGATATATTAGTTAAAGACTAAAGTTCTCTCTGGTTTTGTTTTTTTTTTTTTGTTTTTGTTTTTTGTTTTTTGAGGAGAGTTAAAGTTCTCTGTTTAAGTTTGTAAATGTATCGTCTTTTTAGTGGTTTGTCTTTCTTTTGTACATGCTGGATATTCACCCGTACGATGCACGAGTTAGATATTATCTAATTATATTATTATTAAGATATAAACGTAAATATGTATCGTCGTAAAAAGTAAAATACGTAGTTAATAAGTAAAAGTTATGAAATGACACATGTTATGTTATAATAAGTAAAAGTTTGATATAATGTTAAGCTATAATGAGTAAACGTTTGATATAATAATGATACACGTCTAATTATCATAAACTACACAAAATGCAAACTAATGGAAAAAGTTAAAGACTAAAGGTTTTGAAGAACTTCTCCATGTACAACAATAACAATTGAATTGACATGTTTCTCTCCATTGCATATGATGATCTTAGACCCATATCGAATTGTAGCTCTTGACAAATCAATATATAATTGGTCATTATTTGAAACTGCTTTTTAGCAAGAAGAGTTTTACATTAGACAATGATTTTCCTTGACTCTTGTTGATGGTCATAGCATATTTAACTGTAAGAGGGAACTGCCGGTGTTGAAATTTGAAAGTCACTCTTACGTCGGATAGAGTCAATGATAATCTTGGAATTCACAAATTTGTACCCACATTAGTTCTAATCATGATTTTCCTTTCAGGTAGATGTGTACCGAGTATTGTGATGAGTGAGATCAATTTTCCTCTAGGATTTTAAAATTGAGAGTACTATATATTAAAAAAAAATAGGGGTACAATTTTTTTTGGGGGGATATTCTTTTTCATAAAAAAAAATACATAGTAATTTTTTTTTTTCAAATTGGGGAGTACAACTGTATCCCCACAACCCTTAATACGCCACTGTCACTAGTGTGTCCACCTTTAACACCAATTCATAATTCGGACCACGAGAACACTTTATAGCATTAAAAAATTATGGTATGTGCACATTAGTACCTTAACTGTTAGATATTATTTGCTTGCACTATCAAAACTATAGTATGTATGACTCTCCCCAATGTTTTAATAATATTAGCATGAGCTCTCACAATCGGATGAGTTCATTAAACATATGGGTGCTAAACTATATTATTGTGATGCATTTAATAAAAAAATAGTCAACTTATTATTCTTTATTATTTTTGTAACTAACATAATTTTTTTCACAAAGTAAAAAGAAAAAATACATAATTCAATCAATAAATCAGTTTAACTAATATATTTAAAAGTTTCTACTATAAATTGTAAAACCTAACAAATTTGTTAAAAAATTTAATCAAGTATCTTTAAAATAAAATGATTAAAAAATTTTAAAATTATTTAAATATAAAAAGATAAAACTAAAGTAAAATAATTTTAATTTTCTAAAGAAAAGACAATTTTTATCCTTCCAAAAAAAATATTATTTTGAAATTATCCATTATTTTTATTTTAAATATAAAAAATAAAAAATCTAAATATATCATAATAATCCTAAAAATAAGTAACTTACATTTAAAAATTAATATTTTAATCTTATATATGCATAATTGATGTCAAATCGAAGATCATGAAAAGAAGATTAATTTGGTATATTTTTCACAAAAATAGGAATTGAGACGAAAAAGTTATAAGACTTTTATAATTTGAGGGGAAAAGTAAAAAAATAAGAAAAGAACAAAAACCTTATTGGCTGGTTCTTAACAAACCCTCCTTATTTGTAGCAAGCAACCCACGTAGATACCTATTAATTATAATTTTAAAAAATTTAAAAAAATCACAAAAAAAAAAAAATATCAGCCAATTAACAATTCAACGATTCTTCTTTTATATTTAAGGTATATAATTTACTCAGTTCTAGGTTTAATTTACAAAAAATGAAGAAATGAAGATGGATATTGAGTAATGTACAAGTTTTGTGATGTGGTATATTATTTACCAGTAAGGGCTCCTGTGCGATGCACGTATATATTATGTTTTCTCGAAAAAAATTTGGGTGTGATGTTATAGAATTAAAATATTAAATTTTTTTGGTAAATAGATTTAATGGTTAGTGCTCAAATATGTATTATGTAAAATTATTACTGCTATCAATGCACAATCATGAATCTAATCAGATTTTTATGTTAAGACGAACATAAATATAGTGTGTACTACAAAATTTGAAAAATCTCCTTATACACAATATTTTCGGTCATATTACTATATTTGCATTGTCACAAAAAAGTTAAACATCAATTATTTAAGATTAGTGACTTTTGAGAACATACAACTGGCCATGGCTGAAATATAGCTTATGAATCAACTTATTATATGATAGTAAATTAGTAATAGGAGATTTTATTTTAGTTAATTAAAAAAATACATAATCTAAAAAATATACAAACTTTATTTAGAATGTTTTAATCTGGTAAAGACTGAAAAGTCTTCTTCTCGATCTAAAAGTAAGATATTATCTTGTGAACTAATCTTTATTTACCATATTTCATCTTTATAATTGTCCATATATATTTTACCCGAGTATTTACTAAATGACATATTTTCAATTAATACCTCTAATTGATAAACTGTAGCTTTAGTCAAACTATATATGTTTCAATAATTTATGTTAGTTTTCGATATTTAAGCTCTCTTATATGACCGCACTTGAAGAAAAATGAAAAGCACGAAAATAAAATTAATAGTCTAATTTCTTATTTTTCCCAAATTGTAAAGACTTGCAAGATCTCCAAAATATTTTGAACCGCTAACATGATATATATATATATAAGAATACGTACGTCACTGAATACTATCATCACACGCGTTTGAGGGACGTATAGCATCTTATACATATTCAAAGTAATTTTAATTAGTAACATTGACAATATTCGATGATATATACATATACAAAACTCAAACAAGGTCGACCCAAACTTTTTTGGGACTCAATTATAAAATATATTATGTTTGAGTAAATAAGTATTACAATTTCTAGAAAAAGTATTATTATTCGAAGTAAAAGTAACATATACTTTTTATGAGAAACATAATACTTTTTTCCGGAAAATATATTACTTTGTCCAAAAGTAGTACCTTTAAAATAATCCAACTAAATAATAGTTGAATACAACTTGTCAATTATAAATAGAAAACATATATAAACATAAATATTGAAAACTTACATAAACTTGATGAAAACACATAATTGATTTAAAAAAACACAAATGATTAAGTTTTCTAAAAAGAAAAATACATTTTTTCAAAAGAATATTAATTATATTTCCAAGAAAAAATATCACTTAACATGTATATTTTTGGGTTCAATTTTTTTTTTAATTGAGCAAAAAATTAAATTGGAACGTATCGACTCGTTATAAATAAAAAGATCTATGCATATGTGGCGCATAAGTCCTACTCTTTTTTATTTAATCTTTGAACTTGATCCATATATGCAGTGATAAAATGGAGGAGGAGAATAATACACAAATAAACATTCTCAATTTTTTTACTAACAGCTCCCTTAATAATAAACGCCACGATATTTTTTAGTGAATTTGAGAGCTTAAATCCTATAAAAATACCAACCCATTATAATTCATCAAACGCAATACAAATTGATAGGGGATTAGTGGACGTCAGCTCTGAACCCACAATCCCTATCCTGCACAGATGACCTCCTGAATTAACCAAGGTTTAAGGGGTTTTCATCGGAGCTCTAGGAACGGCCACATGCCCAAATGACGTGCAGGGCCGAAATGAGGAACACGATCATAGAAGATGTTCTCACAGCTCTGACCTACAGAGCCGAACCCCGTAAGGGTTATTTGGGATTCAGACATACCGACGTGCAGAGTTGAAGGTCCAGAACTGGACGCCCACGGGCGCATCGAGCCCCTCACCTCGTACCGTCTGACACACGCCAACCACTTGTCAATCCATCATAGGGACAGATGATAACTTCTCTGACACAGCCGACCTAGGCAGGGCCGTACGGGACGCGTGTCGAGCAACAATTGGCCCAAGGTAGATTTACTATTCTATCCCCAATGTGTTGAAACAGTTAGTATAAATACCCCTCATTAATACTTGAAAAAGGTTAGACACATTAAATACTCAAAACTCTCTTCTACTGTTACATAGCTGTGCACGTAAGAGATAACTGACTTGAGCGTTGGAGGATCTTCACCGGGTCAACTCCCCGGTCCTGTTTTGCAGGTCTTAGCAAGTATCATCACCACGATCCAAAGAAATCCACCGGAGCAACCCCGGATTTCTTCAATAGGTACACTTATTGTATTATTATGTTTATATTGTTGAGGGCTGATCTCAGATCAGACCTATCACAAATATTTAAATTCACCTAAATATATTAAGATGAAACAATAAACTGATAAAGTATTTACTTTAAATAATAATCTTGTATTTTTAAAAGAATTATTTGATATATTTATATTATAAGTCAAATTCATGAGAAATTTAATTTGCTATTTATTCAATTCCAACACATATGTCAAAAAAAAAAAAAAAACCTCATAAAAAAACTATATTCTATATCTAAGATATAACATTGCCTTTACAACATATGTAATATTGGTGTCAAATTAAAGTTCGTGAAAAATAATTAATTTGATATATAGCATATAAAAAAATATCTTCAAACAAACTTTTTACAATTTAAGCATTTTCTTAGCGTTCCTTCTTTTATATTAAGCAAGGATTTTGATTTTTTTTTTAAAGTTCAAACGTAATACAAATAATCTATCTCAATATAATTACTCAAATTGAAACAAATATCCCAAACTCATTAATAAATATCAAGATGCACCAGTTAATGACATAAAATAAATAATATAATATACTTGTTTCATAAAAAAAAAATCTTTTTATACCTCAAATCTATATATATATAATAACAAAATGACATGTTTCCTTTTCTGAAAACAAGTATTTTCCCGCCCAAAATGCATACTATTTTTAGTAATCTAAATTATTTTACTCCTTAAAAATCTAAGCAACTTTAATTATATCCTTAATTTTAGCTACTTACAGTTCACACGTTTGTAATGTGTATTTTAGCTAACTCCTTCCTAATTTTTAGCTATTGGTAATTTGCGTTGACCAACTAATCTAGAAATCCAACAAATCTTACGTTTGTTCATATATTGGAATTGAATGCTTCCCGAACCAAAATCAATTTAATCTAATATTATCCATAACTTGCGATAATTGAATTATTTTATCCGAAAATTGGATTAAAATTGTGTTCTTGATATTCCTTACTTTTATTTGTTTCTTTTTTATTCATTATTTCTAAGAAAATATTGTTCAATTTAAATTTTTATTATCTCTTTCTGAAAACTATAATTTTAATAATTTTGACTTTTAACACATATATATATAGCAGAAGTCGGATATTTCTGAAATATTTTTGTTTCCCACCCATTTCACCATGCTATCTTGATAATTTTTTTATTAAACATCAGTTGTTCATC
>JAUEKW010147266.1:0-10276 GCA_032274785.1 Ajuga reptans
ATTCCAAAAGAATATTATTTCAACAACAATAAGCAGATTATTTATTTAAATCGTACATTACGATAACACTATTTAGCTCCCATATATTTATTGAACTAATATAACTGTGTGATCTAATTCTAATATTACTAAATTTAATAAATGTAATTCCGGAACATATATTAATGAAAAACATATGATACTGTTTCGTCCTTATACAAATATATAATTATTTTAATATATTAGATACAAATCTTACAAATATATAATATCTTATAATTAATGTAATGTTATATATGATTATATTCTATCCCGTGCGATGTGGATAACTAGTTAAAAAAAAAGAAAAAGAAATTCTTAATCCTAAACAACTGATTTTTCTGGAATCAATCCTTGGCACCTCTACGAAATAGACAAAACCTGACCGAGTCAACTCATTTCTCAGGAAACCCATTTGCTTCTTCTTCATTTCCGTCTCTAAAATATAATCCTCAATTCCTCATTCCAACTGCTATACTTTTCTTCTCCCGCCTTTAATTCTAACTACCACCGCTTCTCTTTCCTCTTTAACCATTTTCTCTTTCCTTTTCGATTCAAACTGCATTTCTCACACACACAGATCAATTTATGTGTGTGTCCTCTAAAAATTTTCGTTTGTCTGAACGGAACTGAAGAAGAATTTGCTCCAATGGACTTTTTTCTTGCCAAAAGTGTTTCTACGCCTGCAAATTCCTTGCGGAAGATCATTCTAGCCAGTGTTTTTGCAACTTTAGTATTTTCGTCTGCTGCTCAACTTCTGCCTGACGATGAAGGTGCGATTTTCCAGAAATATATTTCTCTCTCAAAAAAAAGAAAAAAAAAAGAAAATTGAAATGTTTTAATAATTTTAATTTGTGTGTGACTGTTATTTATTAATACCAGTACTCAACTCTTTAATGCCGACTGAAACTGGAGATTGGATCTGTTTTATGTTTTGCTTGATTTCGCTTTTTTAGTTTAATGAATAAATTCGTTTTAAAAGAAAATTCTTATGTTTTACTTTAGGATGGATAATTGATGATTGATTAGTGATATTTGGAACTGTTACATTAATTTTTTGTTCCCTAAAAGTAACTTTATTCTCCACTTTGAGAATTTCTACTTTTTGATTATGGGCTTTTATTGATTTTTGTAAGTATTATTTTACCATCAATGCTAATGAATATTTTTTGCCTCAAAAGAAAAAAGAAAAGAAATTTTCTTGTTGAATTGTTTTAGTTTTGTCCCCAGACCCACAAGATAAGAAAATATTATAAAAAATGTTCTGAAAAAAGGAGTCTAGTGGGACTAAGCTAGGAGAAGTCAGGAAAAAATATGGGCGGTCGATAACAGTCTACTAACTAGGCAGGGTTTAGTCGGAGTAAGACGGGGAATTTTAGAACATAGATTATAAGTGTGAACTGTGAACAGATAGATTTTCTATATATTTTTTGTAATGAAACAATTTTGACTTTCCAAGGATTACGAGTCGTTACAGCGCATGTAGTCATTAATAAATAATTGTGTACTGCGTATAAAAGTCAAATTACTCATCTGTCTTCTTTAAGGCTATGTTTGTGCTAGAGTGCCCCATCATGAGATGGGGTCATCCTTTCATCCGGGCTGAATGGGATGGAGATGGAATTTGCCCCATCCTACTTCCATCCTCTTACATCAATCTCTCATTTTAATAACAATAAAACAACCTACAAAAAGCTATTGATTTGACTGCTACAATACACATTCAACCCTACCCCATCCATACACACACACTTTTTTGGATGTAGTTGGACTCCAACATACGAAGGACGTAGCCCATCCGGATGTACTACAACCAACTACATTCTAGCACAAACATAGCCTAAAATTTACAGAATAATAATAAATTTTTGGTGCAACATGCATTTGGGCTGATTAATGTTTGATAGAAGGTTAATTTATTAGGAGGATTGATGATCAATATTTAATGTCTCTATCTTCTGTGTGGATACAATAAATGTAACGTCATAGATAAATAAAATAGAATTAAGTTGAAAAATAGAGGAATACTGTATTAGATGCTTTGACTCGATGATATTGGTTAGAAATTTATTGGTGGGCTGAGCATATCTAAATATTCAAGAGGTGATCTCCTGTAAGACCGTCTACCGTAAGGCGGGTGGTCAACACAAATTTAACTATCGATTTTACCGTCAGACTGTCTTACAGGAATTCTTGCCTATATTTCAAATGCACATCCCAAACAAAGAAAAAAGTGATAATAAAGCAACATATTGCTTGTTTACATGAATCATTCTGTGAAGAAGCTAGTATGTTACATTATCTAGTTTTGAAAATCATTAACCTATCCTGCTTCACATTCCATCTTTTTTGGTATCGTAAGGCTCCCGTTGAATCTGGATAACACTTAGAACATGCTACTTTTGCAAAGTCGATTTAACATAGTCATTATTCCCGTTATAGTTCTGATTCTGAGTTATGCTTTTCGTTACAGTCCAAGTTCTTCAAACAATATCCTCGAAGCTTCACAACACTTACTGGAATCTTAGCCGACGTTCTTGCATTGAGGCTAGTGGATTTAACATAACCTTCGTCCCTAGAGTTATATACAGCGGTGTGGGCTGCAATTGCTCCTTCAATAGCAGCACTGTATGCCATGTGACTCGCATGTGAGCTCTTATTCTCTTCCAATTATTTATGAACTACTGTAAGGTAGCTATAACTAACGAGTTCATCTCATTTATGCATTAGGAAATACTAATGTAAATACTCTACGACATAAGTGGCTCCATTAAAGATGTTTATTCTTTGCTAGTGTAATATTATGCCCTTTCAAGAGTTCATGCTGTAAAAGGCTGTATTTACATTTACTAGATAAGAAATTCGACCTCAATATTCATATACTAACTCTGTTTTGCACGTGCAGCCAGATGAAGGGTCTCAACTTGACCGGGACTTTGCCTGAGGAATTTGTAAACCTTACTCATCTGCGAGAGATGTAAGATAAATGTGGATTTAAAAATTTAGAATTCAATTTTGATTGAATCGTGGGATTCATAAAACGTGGTTTTTCAACTAGCATTAGTGCAATAAAAGAAGTTAACGGATTACTGTGGTTGTGCTTTTTTACTATAAGAAGAAACTGATTGTACTCCTCTTTTCCAGAGATCTCTCTCGAAATTATCTCAATGGTACAATTCCTGCAATCTTTGGCCAGCTTCGTGTCGTTAACATGTAAGTTGTTTTTCTCATTCTTTCAACCTTGAAGTTGTAGCCTGCATCTTCCGTATCGGATATACTTATATTTTGTACACCACAGGTCACTTCTTGGAAACCGTATTAGTGGTTCAATCCCCGATGAAATTGGTAACATCGCCACATTGGAGGAATTGTAAGTGAGAAATAGTAGGCAAAATACCTTTTTCGTTTTGGAAGAAGACTGTTTTACGCTGATTGCTTTTCAATATCGAACTCTAGGGTTTTGGAAGATAATCTACTCGAAGGAAATCTTCCAGCAAATATGGGAAGTTTGAGCAGTTTGAGGAGACTGTAAGATTTCTGATCTTCGTTTTACGTTTGTTATGATAATAGTTTTTTCGGGGTGCAACAGAATATTTCTTATTCTAATGACTTATGAGTTATGACACACAAAAGAAATGGAATAAGCGACAATGATTTTTTATGGATCCTTATAGAGATAGGCCCGTATTTATTTATTGATTCTTAACGAGTTCTGCTCTTAAGGTAAAACCATTCAGGTTATTCTTTTGTATAGTGAAAAGTTTAACGGAAACTAAGACAGCTTACTCATTCGTTAGTAGTCTGAGATGTGATCAACGATATGCTTTTCTATTCATGCTATGATGTATTATTAGATAGCACTCTTTTCAGAACTTCTAGTCCTACTATATATAGTAAAATTTTAGTATTTTTCACGTTCACTGAGTCTGCTGAACTGGATCAGAAAAGCCTCAAGAAATTTGTCAGTGATTATCCTTTAAGATCTCTTTCTCACTTTGGTCAACTCTTTGATTTGTTTATTACTCCATATGTAAATGTTCTTTTATATTAACGTCTCTCACTGCACGTCACCTTCTCACTTATGACTGAATATTTACAAAATAATCAACTAGTAATACGAAGTTGGGTGCCTTCTTTGGTTACATAATGCTTTTAGTTTCATATAATCCTTTTATTTTTGCTCGATTAATTCTGTCTTGTCCATCTATCTGGATTACAGTAGCAACTTTTCAACTCATATTGTATGCTCCTAGTGACATTACTTAATTGTTAACCAATTATTGAATGCCGGGGAGAAAATAATATCATCGCATTCGAGATAAATTAGGTTGTTGATATGTGATATTTCCCCTGCAGCCTGCTTTCTGCAAATAATTTCAACGGAACCATACCAGATACATTCGGCAATTTAAGGAACATTGGAGATTTGTAAGTAGTGATTTTGACTGCGTACACTAAAATATTAGTATTAGATATTGATTAGTGCATATATGAACTATATTATTCCGTTTGCAGTAGGATAGACGGGAGCACACTGTCAGGGAAAATACCTGATTTTATTGGAAACTGGACCAGACTTACCAAACTGTGAGTCCGATTATACGCAGCCTCTCAATCATTATTCACTTGAAATTTTTGTCGTATTTATACAGTTGTCACTATTAGTGTGCCTAAATCACACGTTTATTGAACTGGTTGCAGGGACCTGCAAGGGACGTCGTTAGAGGGTCCTATCCCTGCTGTAATATCCCAGTTGACAAACTTGACAAGTTTGTAAGCCCTGATATTCTCTTAGTAAAATATTGATACTGTTTTTCAACGAAATAAAGAAAACGGCCAAATAGGGTGTGCTCGTGATTATATTATTGGAATTAACGTGTTTGGTTTTTACTTAATCAGGAGGATATCTGATCTTAAAGGAACAACCATGAACTTCCCCAATTTGCAAAACACGACAGCCATGAGATATTTGTGAGTATTGTATTACTGTTCTTCCTCGAAAAGTTTTTGTTGATAAGAGTTGCAGTGTGGTAATTTTCAAGTCACTTTGATGCAGGGTCTTAAGGAATTGCTCAATTATTGGTTCAATTCCGCTACACATAGGGGGCATGCCTCAGCTAGACACTCTGTAAGTTTGTTTCAACTCATTTTCACCCCTTGAAATATAGGGTCACATCTCTTAACTATGTTTTTCTCTGAAATAATTCTCTTTAGAGACCTTAGTTTCAACATGTTGAGCGGAGAAATCCCGAGCACGTTCCAGCAGCTGTCAAGAATGAGATTCATGTATGTGTTGCATGATTTTTTTCTAGAGTTATTACGAAATCCACGAAATTTTTTTAGTTATTACTTTTACAGTTAATTAAATAATTTTATCTTGAGTTCAAACCTGTATGTTTTGCTTGTAGGTTTTTGTCTCACAACTCACTAACCGGAGAGGTACCTGGTTGGATCTTGGATAACAGGGGAAATATGTGAGGAATATCGTCGAGCTTAGAATACTACAATAATCTAAATAGAAGATTTGTTATGTCGTTGTTCCATTTTATATGGCGTATTGATTACCAAAATTAATGCAGGGATCTATCGTATAACAACTTCACACAGTCTCGTTCAACTGGCTGCCAGGTCTCCTCCAATATGTAAGTTCTCCTATGTTACGCATTTTCAGGTCAATCTTTCGACCAAGCTAATCATATTAACTTGTATCTTTGCAGAAATTTAGTTGCCAGCCATTCGACTTCAGCAAGCGATTCGTGAGTTCTTTCATACCCCTATCAAGTGTTCTAGTTATATTTTACTTGATACTTTTTCTTTTCCCCAAGTAGAAAATTCTAACTCTTCTCCGTTTGATAGAACCGCGTGGTGTTTGAAGCCAGACCTCCCTTGCTCTAGTAATCGAAACTGTAAGGACTTGTGCTATGTATTATTATTTATATTTATCCTTCAAGATATATAATCTCACAGTCATTACATTTGTAGATTACTCATTATTCATAAATTGTGGAGGAGGACGAACCAATTTTGATGGAAACGATTATGAAGAGAACTCAAGCGATCAAGGTCCATCGCACTTCGAAGCCCATGAAGGATGGGCATATAGCAGCACAGGGACTTATATTGAAAACGACAGAGGCAGATTTATTGCAGCAAATGAATCTTCAATGGTATCCGGGGATGCAGGATTTTACCAAACTGCCCGCCTTTCCCCTTCTTCGCTTAAGTTTTATGGACTTTGTTTGCGCCAAGGAAGCTATAACGTGCGTCTTCATTTTGCTGAAATAATGTTTTCTGATACTGCCAACTTCAGCAGCCTTGGGAGGAGGGTATTCGATATAGCTATACAAGTTAGTGGATCCATGTTTTGCTACCGAACTATGACGTTTCTGGATTTCAGTACGTAATCTTTTTTCCTCCTATGTATTTGCAGGGGCAGGTGGTTCGGACGGACTTTAATATAGCAGAGGAAGCTAGAGGTGTTAGAAGAGGAATCTATAGGGATTTTACTGTCCTTGTTAACGGTAGCACCCTGGAGATCCACTTGTACTGGAACGGGAAGGGAACAACGGCTATTCCTGACAGAGGTGTATATGGACCGTTGATATCTGCAATTGCTGTGACACCTAGTATGTATTTATATTTAACTTTTTATTCCACATTGCTTTCGAGTGCCATGTCATGAGACTCCGTCTTTTGCTTTGTAGACTTCGATGTCAGTACAGGGCTTTCTGTTGGAGCTATTGTTGGAATTGTCGTTGCTTCATGCGTGGTCGTGTTGTTGATTTTATTTGGTCTCTGGAAGAAGTATTATGGAGGCAGAGATGTTGAAGATAAAGGCAAGTCATTGCAGAAAAATATATTTTTCCTTCTTTCTATTGGATGGATTGAAGTTTCATCATCACCCTTAAGGCTAAATTTTGCTTGCCGTAAATGGCACTTAATTCACTCCGAAAAGTGTTTTACCTTGGTTACTGAACAACTTTTTTGCTATATTCTTGATGCAGAACTTCGAGCGCTTGATCTACAAACTGGTTACTTTACTTTAAGACAGATCAAAACTGCTACAAATAACTTTGATCATGCTAATAAGATCGGTGAAGGAGGATTTGGCCCTGTCTACAAGGTAGATATAAATTTTCAGCTGTTCCTCATATGGCAGTTAATTTCTCTGGCGTTGCATTTGGACGGATTCGGAATTCATAGTAGCATATCCATTGATGTTATTTGGATTGCCATGGATTTCGAATCCATCACTTTTGAAGGATTTGTGTGTATTCCAAATCCCAAAATCCAAACACACCCTGACATAATTCTTCCTGTTTTAGGGAACTCTGTCGGACGGTACAGTAATTGCGGTTAAGCAGCTTTCTGCTAAGTCGAAACAAGGAAACCGCGAATTTGTGAATGAGATAGGCATGATATCAGCCTTACAACATCCCAACCTTGTGAAGCTCTTTGGCTGTTGTATTGAAGGAAATCAGTTGCTTCTGATCTACGAATACCTGGAGAACAATTGTCTCGCTCGTGCACTTTTTGGAAAGGAGGAACAAAGGTTAAACCTCAACTGGGCAACAAGAAAGAAGATATGTATAGGAATAGCAAGAGGGCTTGCATATCTCCACGAGGAATCGAGGTTGAAAATTGTCCATAGAGACATAAAGGCTACCAATGTTCTTCTGGATAAAGATCTAAATGCCAAGATCTCCGACTTTGGTTTGGCTAAGCTTGATGAAGAAGAGAACACCCATATTAGCACGCGTATTGCTGGAACTATGTACGTTTATACTTCCTTATTTCTATTCTTGATGCACAGATGTGTGATGGAAAAGTATTAGCTCCCCATAAAAAGATCATTTTGATTTGTAATGTGACTAGAATCGCGTAGTTTTCTATTTCATTAAAAAAAAATTTCTTTATGTTTTCAGAGGTTATATGGCACCTGAGTATGCAATGAGAGGGTATTTGACAGACAAAGCAGATGTCTACAGTTTCGGAATTGTTGCACTAGAAATAGTCAGCGGCAAAAGCAACACGAACTACAGGCCAAAAGAGGAGTTCGTGTACCTTCTTGATTGGGTAAACTTTCGTTTTTCTGTCAAATTTCTTTTCTATTTCCTCATAATGCTGCATCCACTTACAAACGGATAATAATCGTTATAGGCTTACGTTCAACAAGAGCAAGGAAATCTGCTAGAACTCGTGGACCCAAGTCTCGGATCAGACTACAGCAAAAAAGAGGCAATGCGGATGTTAAACTTAGCGCTGCTGTGTGCTAACCCTTCGCCGACTCTTAGACCTTCAATGTCTTCGGTGGTGAGCATGCTCGAAGGCAAGCTCCCGGTTCAAGCGCCACTTGTCAAACGCGGTACAGCAGGCGATGACATCAGATTCAGAGCATTTGAAATGCTGTCACAGGATAGCCAGAGCCATGTATCGACGACGACGTCGTCTCACGATGACAGGGAGCAAAGAGGTGTTTCAATGGATGGGCCCTGGATTGATTCCTCAGTCTCCCTCTCTAGTAATAAAGATGAAAGCAAGGATCATTCTTCATCAAGTAGGCTTCTTCCTGATCTCTCTGCATAGAAGTTTGGATTTATTCTTTTTCTTTCTTTCCTTTTTTACTTTTTTTATTTTTTGTTTAATAAGTTTTGATGTTGGTTGGTGGGTGGTGGAATTTTTTTATGTGATATGTGTAAGGGAAAGGAGACTAATATCTGGATGTAATTCTAAGAACATATACAATACTGGAAATAAATGATAAGTTGTTTTTACTTTTTTATTCTTTTGGAGAAAATTTTACTATTTATTCTTATTGCCAATATTTGCAATAATATAATTCAATATTGTATTGTCTAGAGTCAATTCTTTTAGTTTTAGGGAAATTGTCACTTCTGGTCCTGCAGAAATAGGGCATGTCCGCTTTTGGCCCATTTGGGGTTTATTTGGACATGCACAATTATCTTTGGCCCATCGACATTAAAAACTAACCGGAGTGTCACATGTTTGTCACATGCCTGTTAACTTCTATTATGGAGGGAAGACTCGCACGCATTTGTCACGTGACAAGAGAAAAAGGGAAAATTAAGGGTAAGCATTCGTAGATCCCTGACCTAATCTCAAATTTCTGTGTCAAAAATCGATGATTTTAGCCAAGCTTACGACCAAATTTTACCCCAAAAATTTACCTATATTGCGCTTCACTTCTCTAATTTGATCAACCGACGGAGTAGATAGTCACTTCTAGGCCGTTCAGTTTGTCGATTTAGGGTTAGAGATGGGTTTAGTTGTTTATGGTGCGTATGTGTTGCTTTTACTTGTGTTTTTATGAAAGTTCTGGTCATGATATTTGGTGTAGTTGGGATTTGTTTATTGCTTTATTGTGGGTGTGGGTGTACTAATGTAAAAGGTAACATGCCCTACATGCTGGTGAATTGTTTATTGGCGGTTATTTTGGTTGGAATTATACGGCTATATAAGCTTGGGATAAGGCTAATTTGATCGGCTTGTGTTGGCTAATATTTTGTTTGGTGGACAAAACTAATTATGCACCAACTCCAGTGTTATGTTGAGACCCGATCTAAATTCACTATAGCTACGTGTATTAGTAATACCTCCAATTTTGGAGGTATTACTTGTATCTCCTTCAACAGCACTCATTGTATCTCCTTCAACAACACTCAATATTAGATGTTGAATTACCACAACACCCTTAAAAAGTATTTATAAATTAAATATCATTAAAAGGAAAAACATCAGAAATTCCTTTGCAAGTACCAGTTGCGATAATCGCGAACCCTAGGTGAAGCTTAGCACCTGCATCCCGCTTGTACAACCAGACAATAACCTCGATTCAGACAGGGTTAGTAACCAGTACCTTTACTTACCTTAAACCCTAACTGATGTATCCCCAATTTTTCCTTTTGCCTTTAGGGCTGTTGGTCCTAGTGTTGTTGATTTTGGGGTGTATCTCTTTACTACCTTCGTTAACTAAGTGCTGAATGGCCTTTTTTGCCTTTAACTTTGGGGATATTTGTAATACCCCGACTTTTTAAATACACTAAACACATATTTCTTGCATTTCATAACACTTTTGGTGCAATCTTATTTTGCAAAGTTAATTGTCTTATGAATTTGTTTTGAGAAAATAAGTGTAATCGCGATGTACCAGCTCGACTGCACCCCTAATACTGAAAAAATATGTAATATAGAAAATTATATAGACCTAAAATAGATTATTAGATATTATATAATAAAA
>JAUEKW010147277.1:0-10275 GCA_032274785.1 Ajuga reptans
CCCGCGCGCTAACCCTTGCGAGGCGTTGGCTGCCACTCGCCAAACCTCCACTGTCGATGAATATGTCGATCGTTTTATTGCTCGCATGGCAGCAGTACCGTCCCTATCGGACCATGATGCTCTGGGACTCTTCCTGCATGGTTTGCGCGAGGACATTAGGGCAAAGATCCGTTCCAAGGACGCGGAGGACATTACGACAACGATGCACCTCGCGCGAGAAATTGAGCGCGAACTTGCCATCCCACATCCTTCCTATCAGCTTCGCCAAACGCCGGAGAAACCGTTCTCCAGCCCCAAGCCGCTGCAGTCTGCCCTTTATTCGCGGTCCTCCGGTTTTGTCCCACCCAAACCAGCCACTCCTAGTTTCGGTAGAGGCACAGATCACAGCCGGACTCCTCCGCCATCTGTCTCGTTTCCCGCGCCTACCGAATCCACTGGGTCAACGGGTTTCCAGGGGACGCGGCCCCCTAAACAAATGTCGCAGTCCGAGTATCGGGTCCTTCGCTCCAAAGGGCTCTGTTTTCGCTGTCGGGAACCATATTCCCCGACCCACGTTTGCGCCAACCGCTCACTCCGCGTCATGGTTGTTTTGGATGAGGACGACACTTTGGACACAGATACGTTGGAGGCACCTCCTGAGGCTGAGACGGGAGAGGACGCCTCGCTTCTATCACTACAGCTGGCTACGGCCTCCGCTTTTGGGTTTGACGGCCCTCAGACGATGAAGCTTTACGGTATCATCAATGGACAGTCTGTGGTGGTCATGATCGACAGCGGCGCCACCCACTGCTTCATATCACCGACGACGCTACGCACCTTGGGTTTGCCATTGGATCCGTCAGTGCACCTGCCAGTCACGTTGGGCGATGGTAAGAATAAACACACTGTCGGAATCTGTCCGAAAATCACCATGACCATGGGGGAGGCCCAGTTTGATTTTTCTGCGTGTGCTTTCCCGATTGGCGGAGTCGATATCATATTGGGAGTGACGTTCTTGGCCACCTTGGGTGATGTTAAGGTAAATTGGGCTAGCCAAACTATGAACTTTTGCCATAATGGTCGCCCCGTCTGTTTGCAAGGTGTCCCGGGGCTGGGGCGTCGCCAAATTTCGTCCACGACTACCCTTAAGATGGCCGAAATTGAGTCCTGTTGGATCGTCTGGCCCGCCGAATTATTCCAGGCCACAGTGCATACGTCGAATACAATGGCACCGGAAATTAGCGAACTCCTCGCCAAATTTCCGCAAGTCTTGACTCCTCTTCCGGGCCTTCCGCCGTCACGGAGCTGCGATCACCGTATTCCCCTGCAGCCGGGAGCTGGCCCAGTGTCGATCCGCCCCTATCGTTACAGCGCAACTCAAAAGACGGAGATCGAACGGTTAATCGCCGAGATGCTTGCGGCAGGGCTCATCCAGCCGAGTACCGGCCCCTACTCTAGCCCGGTACTGCTGGTCCATAAGAAGGACGGCAGTTGGCGATTCTGTGTTGATTATCGGGAATTGAACAAACGCACCATTCCCGACAAGTACCCAATCCCGGTTATTCAGGAGTTGCTCGACGAGTTGCACGGGGCTACATGGTTCACTCGTTTGGATTTAAGGGCTGGGTATCACCAGATTCGTGTCGCTCCGGAAGACATTCATAAGACCGGATTTCGCACACACTCGGGACATTATGAGTTTGTCGTCATGCCATTTGGCTTGTGCAATGCGCCCTCCACATTTCAGGCCGTAATGAATGACTTGTTTCGCCCTCTCCTACGCCGGTATGTCCTGGTTTTTTTTGATGATATACTTATTTATAGTGCAGATTGGCAGTCTCATCTTCGTCATCTCCACGAGGTCTTGAGTATTTTGGCGTCGGCGTCTTTTGTGGTAAATCCCAAGAAATGTTCATGGGCACAACAGTCGATTGAGTATCTTGGGCATGTGGTCTCAGCGGAAGGGGTGCAAATGGACCCTACAAAGGTCCTCGCCGTGTTGCAGTGGCCGACGCCAAAATCGGTCAAGGGTGTTCGCGGGTTTTTGGGCCTCACCGGATATTACCGCCGGTTTATACGGGACTATGGTAAGATTGCCTTACCCCTTACAGCTCTCCTTCGAAAGGAAGCATTGGATGGGCGGTTCTCATGGGGCACGACGGCGCAAGAGGCATTCGAAGCCTTGCAAAAGGCGATTACGACGGCTCCGGTTTTGGCTGTCCCGGATTTTTCAGCTCCGTTTTGTATAGAGTGTGATGCTTCGGGGCGTGGCCTCGGGGCGGTGTTGATGCAAGATAGGCGCCCAGTGGCCTATTTTAGTAAAGCCCTATCGGATCGGAATGCCGCGAAGTCCACTTACGAGAAAGAATTAATGGCTCTCGTCCTTGCTATTCTTCATTGGCGTCACTACCTTTTGGGCCGTCGGTTTATAGTGCGCACAGACCATCACAGCTTGAAACACCTGTTGCAACAATCCATCACGTCACCCGCACAACAATATTGGGTGGCCAAACTTATTGGGTTTGATTTTGAGATTCAGTATAAGGCGGGGCACACCAATGTCGCTGCGGACGCACTGTCACGACGGGACTCGGACATTGAATTGGGCGCAGTCTCGATCCCCGTCTGGGTTGAGTGGTCCTCGTTGAAGAAAGCTGTCCACTCGGACCCCGCTTATGCCGAGGTCATTCGCGCACTCGAGGCAGGCAAGACACTATCCAAGCCTTTTACCTTGGTCAACGGATTACTCTATTTCAAGGGTCGGTTGGCGATTCCTTCGGGGTCTGATTGGATTTCTCGGCTACTATCTGAATTTCACTCCACCCCTACGGGTGGTCATGCGGGTGCTTTCCGCACCTATAGGCGATTGGCGGCGAATGTTTATTGGCCGGGAATGATGAAAACGGTTACTCGCTTCGTGGCGGAATGTTTGGTTTGTCAAAAAAGCAAGGCAGACACACGAGCACCTGCCGGGTTACTTCAACCGCTGCCGATTCCGGAGCGGGTTTGGGAGGATGTGAGCATGGATTTTATTACCGGGCTGCCGAGATCCCAGAATTTTGATGTGATACTGGTGGTAGTTGATCGCCTCTCCAAGGCAACCCATTTCATTGGGCTTTCTCACCCTTTTACTGCTCGTGGGGTGGCGGGCCTTTTTGCTCGAGAGATTGTTCGGCTACACGGGGTGCCCCGCTCTATTGTGTCGGACCGCGACCCAGTTTTCGTTAGTGTATTCTGGAAGGAGCTATTTAAGGCTACGGGCACTCAGCTGCGCATGAGTTCCTCTTATCATCCGGAGACCGATGGGCAAACCGAGGTTATGAATCGTTGTTTGGAAACATATCTGCGGTGCTTTGTTTCGGAGCATCCGAAACGTTGGGCGCAGTGGCTTGCTTGGGCGGAGTACTGTTTCAATACAAGCTTCCACTCGGCGACGGGATGCACGCCGTTTGAAGCTGTGTACGGCCGTAAACCACCCGTTTTGGCTCAATTTTTGCCTGGAGAGATTCAAGTGAAGGCAGTTTTAGAGGAGTTGTTGGAGCGTGACTCGATTCTGCGGAATCTGAAATTCCACCTTGAACGTGCTCAACAACGCATGTCGCGCGAGGCGAACAAACATCGTCGAGACCAGGTTTTTAACGTGGGCGACAAGGTTTTCTTGAAATTCCGGCCATACCGTCAAGTGTCCTTGTTCAAACGTCTTAAGGTGAAACTGGCTCCCCGTTTCTTTGGGCCCTTCGAGATTTCGCACCGGGTGGGTGCCGCTGCATACAGGCTGGTGCTGCCGGAGGGGTGTCGGCTTCACCCCGTTTTTCACGTCTCCCAGCTGAAAGCTAGTGTGGGAGATCACGTCGTCGCAACCGGTTTTCCCCCAGATATCTCCGATGCTGAGCCAGAATTCGTCCCTTCGCAGGTACTACAATTTCGCTATGTTTGGCGGGGAGACGATCGGGTTGGACAGGTTTTGGTGGAGTGGGCTGGACGACCAGCGGATGAGGCTGCGTGGGTCGACTTGGACATTTTTCGAACTCAGTTTCCAGAGTATAGCCTTGCGGACAAGGCTGTTCTTGAGAGGGAGGGAATTGCTACGCCTATCATGTACCAGCGCCGAGGAAAGAAGACGGGCTAGGCCCATGTTTTTATGATTCAGTTATTTCAATTATTTATATGTCTTTAGTATTTTTGGTTTTGGATTCAGTTAAATTTGTGGAGTCAGCCCACGGGCTTTTGGTTTATAAATAGTTTGTCGTAGGGTTCCTTGTTTTTTATCGAACATTGAATTAATAGAATTTCAGCCTTTTGGCGTGGGACGAGAAGAGTTCTCGTAGTTCTTCGGCACGTTTTACTCGTGTGTGTTTTGATATCTCTTTAACTCCAACAGGGACAATTACAAATTTGTTATAAGAGAATACTGTTTTGGACGTAAAGTGATCATCCAAGTTACTGGGAGACGGTTGCCTTCCTCTTATCCTTCTTTTCCCTCTCTCATGCTTCTCTGTTCTATGTAATTTTTATTTTGCCAACCTCACTGTCTTTTCTTTCTGTCTTTCTTCTGATTCTGTTATTCAGACACAGCAGGAATGTCACCTTTCATCCTTAGTTTTACTTTCTGTTCTTCTTTATTCAGGTTAAGAAGCAATCTTATCATCCCTCTCCTTTTATCAGTTGCACAACTAGTTTTTCTTCTCATTGAATAATCAGTCCCTCATCATTGATTATTAAGGGAGAGTCAAGATATCCGTCAGAGCAGTGGAGGAGAAATATAGAGAAGAAGCGCTTGACTCACTAATTTTCAGTATCAGCTCATCACAAAATTAATGCTACAATTTGTTGATTCCGAGACTTATCATATAATTTACGTTGCATTTGGATTGAGAATATCCAAATTTAAAGATTTTGGATTCACCCAAATTAGAGTGGATTTCGAATCCATCCAATTCAAATCTGTTCTACAAAAGTTTCAATCAAACAACATCGATTGGCTATTATGGATTTCAAATGCATCAGGGAGGCCTTCAATCTAAACACAACCTTAGGTTCCTCAGCAGTGAAATCTGTGTAGAGGTCGAGGTTCATCTTCTAATACAGCTTTGGAATATTTGGTTGCAGGCAATAGTTTTTAAAGTGGACCATTACAAGGATCTCAATGTTCCTCTTCCAGCAGTGGTGCAGGTCAGAGACTTCACATAAGTTGTTACATAGATGTTCTTTGCATCCCATCTGATGCTCATTTTGGCTACCACTGACCAAAAGCAGATAAACTGTTTCCATATTCTCTTCACATACTTTTCATTATAAGTAGAAATGCAATAAATTAAATTTTACCCATAGTAAAGTTGACCAAGGATATTGGTGTTCCATCCTGATACTGAGGTGCCTTGGGTGCTAGTAAACCTTGAAATATGCAATCTTGAACTAATATTAGCTTATTAGGGCCCTGATCTTCTGGGCAGCGTTATGGCATATTTACCGTGGGTCAAAGTCTTTGAAGTTCCTATGCTGGATTATCTTCTTATTGTTATGTTCGCTTCCCCTGGGAATTTTATTTGTTGAACGAATTTTATCTGCAGGAATATGTTGATCATTCATCTTTGATTTACAAATTCTATGCCTTGGGCGGAAAGATATTTCATGCAGTCAAGAAATCTATTCCCAATGCCGACACCTTAATGAACTTATTTGCAGAGAAGGGACTGAAACCTTTACATTTTGACAGGTATTCGACATTTCCCTTCTCTCAGATCTGCATCACAAGACCGATACTTAGTTGATCTTGATATGATATTTAGCAAATTATTGAAATTTCTTCTTTTTGCAGCCTAAAATCTCTGCCTGTTGCTAAAGAACAAGTCAATGCTGATGGCCATAAGATTGATATTGAGCTTGTAACGAGTGCTGCAGATTGGCTTAGAAGAAAGCTCAACCTTACTATATTCGGTTTTGATGTTGTTGTGAGTAATTTTCCGAAGTCTTTATTTGTAAAAGATATGATTTATCTCTTATTTGTTACTGAATGAAAGCATTAGCTTTTCTGGATAGTACATATAAAGTATAAAAATAGTAGAATATGAAACTATTATATGTACTTCTATTTTCTAGGTGAATAGCTCCAAATTATGAGTATAACGTTGACAATTTACATCATATTTTTTTTTATATTTTTTTCCCAGGTTCAAGAAGGCACAGGTGACCATGTCATTGTGGATGTGAATTACCTACCATCATTCAAAGAAGTTCCCGATGATATTGCGATACCTGCCTTTTGGGACGCTCTCAAGGAGAAGATAGTTTCGACAAAGAGTAAACAAGCCAATGAAACCTCTTAGTTCTGAACATAACATATGTTATTTATGAGTTCAAATTGAGCTTTATATTTTATTAAGTGGAAAATAGTGATCGAGCATTACATGGGTAATGAGCTCTGATGATTGAACCCAAGTGCTAGAAAACAATGAATGTTATTATTATTGTTGTTATTGTTATTGCTGCCACATACGCATGCGTGTACTTTTCTAAATCTTGATTATTTTGTCACGAATTTTTTATGCGTAACTACTTGTTGATTATTTTATCATGAAATTGTGAAGTTTAGTAAATTCTCATTAATGTATCGTATTGTTAATTTATATATTAATACATAAAAGAAAGTTAATTGTATTAGAGCTGTAGAACAACTAAACTAGCTCGATCGGTTGAACCACTAGTCATTCTATAACCATATTGCCACTAGTAGGTTTAACTCGATCGGTATCTCAAAATCTGGATTTTCATATCCATATACCGGCTGAATCTGTACGGGTTCAGACCGTTTTTGCCCAATTGAGCTACGTTCTTCTATACAGCAAAAAATCTATCATTACGAGATAATAATAGGCAGAAAATGGTGGAAATTTGCATATTGGTATCTTTTTCTCCATTAACTTTGTGCACATTCTTGCTGTTAACTTCATTCAGCAGCTCCTGTAAGAGAACACAAAAAGATCACAGGAGTTGCTTCATGTTTCAAACAGGATGCTAGTGTGTGTGTGTGTGTGTTGCAGGCTGTTCTTATGTTACCTGACAGGTTTTCTGTTGAACTTGACTGAGCCACAAGAAACTGGCTGAACCTTTGATCTCCAATCTCTTTCAACCGGTTGAGCTCCGGCAAGACGACCTTCCCAAGATCCGGCCTGTCTTTCCGCCTTAGCTCAGCACACTTAAGGGCCAGTTCTGCAACAATGGTAGCCTCTTCAATAGGCCAATCAGGGACAGCAGGATCCAACATTTCCACCAGTTTACCATTCTCAATGGCGCGAGCTACCGTGTGAGTCAACCCCATGGCCGGCTTAGCCGTTAGTATTTGCAGCAGAACGACACCAAAAGAATAAACATCCGATTTCACCCCAAGCATTCCGGTCTGCTGATATTCAGGATCAATGTAGCAGAAAGTTCCAGCTGCTGATGTCATCAGGTACTGTGTGACATCGTCAGCGACATTGGGAGGTACGAGCCTTGCCAACCCGACATCACTGATCTTGCTTACGTAATTTTGGTCGAGGAGAATGTTTGCTGGTTTTAGGTCACGATGGACTAGAGGCTCGGGTTTCATCTGGTGAAGAAAGTTTAAGCCCGTGGCTATCTCTGCAGCGATTCTGAACCGGAGTTGCCATGACATGGCACGCCGTTTCCTGCAGAGACAGTCTTCTAGGCTGCCGTTGGCCATGTATTCGTACACTAGACACCCGTATTCCGGACAAGCTCCGAGGAGGAGTACCATGTTGGGATGTCTCATGCAGCTCAGTACTTGCACCTGAATTCACAGGTATGACAAAATGGGATATAGAATTTTGTTTAGGGAAAAAAGAAGAATGAGAAATAACCATTTTGGCATATAAAAAGACAAAAATATTTTCTTCCTATAAAAGATAAAGTTCCATCTGCTCTCCACTAGAGGTGGTGAAATTGGCCCGGCTTGCTCGAAATTTTAGGCGGGCTGGCCCGGACTTTGCTCACCATTCTTTGCCCCAACAGAATTCCAGCCTGGCCTGGCTCGACATGTGGCATTGGCCCGGCAAGCTCGGGCAGGACTGTCCAAATTACCACCTCAACTCTCCACACGTCCGGAGGCATGCAGGATTTCTCGAGCATACGAGATTCAAGATAGGGTCGAGAAACACATCGAGTCTTACCTCTTGCTGAAACTGCGATCTTCCTTGAGCAGCATCAGGGCGGAGGACTTTAACGGCCACATGCGTATGATCCAGGTAACATTTAAACACAGGACCATACCCGCCTTCTCCAACTTTCAGAGAGTCTGAAAAATACTGTGTTGCTTCTTCGATTTCTTCAATGGAGTATCGTCTGTAATTTAGCGTCGCTCTGCCCATTGTCTTCTCATCACCCTCTTGAAGGGCTTTCATTTCAGCACTTAATCTTTTCTGGGACTCGATTTCTGCTATTCTTTGAGCTGGGGCTGTTTTGTTTTTGGCTCTCGCTTGTTCGGAAGTGAGTCGTGCCGATTCCTCAATTAGTTGAGCCTCTTCTAGTCTTCGTTCTTCTTCAATTCGCCATCGGTGGAGCTCCACAGCCTGTCTTGATTATAACGCTAAAACTTATATGGAGATGGTGGCAATTATGGATAAATTATCTTAATTCCTAAGAATCTACTAAAGCTTCTATATTTTCATACTATATTTTCTTTTGAATACAAATCCTGATGGAAAGCGGGTTGGATCAGAATCGATCCTATGCCATTTACTCGGGTTACAAAGGTTTGAACCACTAAGCCACAATCGATCCCCGTAGTTTTGAAATTTATCTGTTGATAATTATCCTTGAAATTTATGAAATCAGAAGGCCTTTTGATCCTCACCTTTTGTTTTGCAGATAAAGCTTCCTTACATGCTGTGCTGTACATTTCCATAGTCCTCTGCAGCTCCATCTTTAGCCTTCTCATTTCAGCTTCAGCATCATCCTACAATGTCCACCATGTATTCCTTAAACTTTCGAACTCGAGAACAGTAGCAGACACATTCAAGATTCAGACATTGTTTCTAATCAAGATGTTTTTCTTACACTTTCCATTGACGACGACGAAAAATCAGTGAAGCAACTGGATATACTCCCCCTTGTCCTTGAGTGCGTGGACTCGAAGCTACTCTCAGAGCTGGTCGAAGGTCGTGAGTTTCGACCTGGATTGATGCCGTCAAAGAGTACACCGGAACCTGAAAGACGATCCGTGCTTGTCCTGTCTGTGCTTGCCCTGTCTGAGCTTACGAAAGATATATCGGAATCATACTCCGGGAGTTCAGGAAACATCCTTCCGTTGAACCCTCTCCCTCTTAAAAATGGAGATCTGTGTATCACAAATGTTAAGGCTTAATTTACTGTTTTTCAAATCAAACCCTTTGTCTGAAATAAGGTGAAGACATTCATTGCTGAGGAGTTACTTGAATATATCAGTGTCATCAACTGTAGCCTTGGGTGGCGTCTTCTGGCCCCCGCCTGCCCGACAAAAAGCATTGTATCTCAGTTCAGCACGTTGTCATATCTTCTCTCCATGCGTCACGAAACATAAAAAAACTTGAGACAGTGAACGTCTTGAATCTCACATGCATGCTCAAGATGTTTACTGTCTCAAGCTTCTACACGTCTTGTGACGCGTGAAGAAGAAGTCATAATTTTGTTGAGAAGGGCAATTTAGTCTTGTAACATGACAAAAGGAGATGAGATGAATATCGACTTCATACTTGATGTTGTCTTGGGAAATGCATGAGCTGACGAAGTTTGATCACCATTAGCTTGCTTCTCCGCTTGCTGCAGTTGAGCTATAAGAGGAGACACGAATGGGGCCGCACGAGAAGCATTCTTGACCGAAGATATCTTTGTTTTCGATATGACATAAACAGTACAGAAATCGGGTGCTGCTTTCGATACGCTCATAGGTACGTCTACCAGCTTCAATCTTTTGACACACAATAGTCATTGATTATGAGCTAGTCGAAATGATAGGTGTATTCAATCCTACATGCAGTGCATTTTCACTATATGTAATGTTCATAATTATATATTCACACATAAGAGTGTGTGATTATGTGTGAATTTATGGTAATTCTACACTTGCTGGAACACACAGATGCAGTAAATTGTGTCCATAAACCATAAGAATATGCCAAAGAATGAGTGAAAAGAAAAGAACATGGCAGAAACATGATTATTAGAAATCTGATACAAACGCAACAAACATGAATGCATTTAGATGGATATAGAAAAACAAGTAGCGAAGAAGCTTCACTTGATAAAGCCATGACGGGACGC
>JAUEKW010147287.1:0-18778 GCA_032274785.1 Ajuga reptans
TTATGGGGTGCAAATAATTCTAGGGAACATTGAAGAATTTTGACTTGCAAAATAGTTATTTTTTTGTTCATTTGTAGCTTTTTTTTTTTTTGTTTTTTTTTTTTTCTTTAGGCTGTGTTTGTTCTGCTCAATCTAACTGTTGGACTCTCAGTCCCCCATTTCTTGTTTGGATTGGGTCTCAAAATATGTGGACTTTGAGACCGTAGACCCAACAATTGGCCCACCTGATCATTATATCACAATTTCCATAAGAAAAACACATTAACCATTCAATTATCATTCATCGTTACTTTTCTATATTTATATTTGAAATAAGCACAACTTAAACAAAATAATGATACAACAACATCCATTTTTGTGGACATGGTTGACAGCAACAGTAGGGTCCTCTCTCCCCAGCCTAGAACAAACAAGGATTCTTACTATTCACTAAAACTTTGAATATCTAAGACTCTCAATTCCAGAACTCCAAAATCCTCCCTCAGCCGAGAATAAGCAATGCATGAGGTTTTGGATGCCAGAATGCTGTAGAAACTAGAAAATATGCGTGTCATTATATCATACGAGCTCCAAGGTGTCTCTCAGGAGTTGCTAAAGTAAAATAAGCATCTACCCCATTATTCTGATACAGGGATAACAAAATGTCATCTACCACCAGTATTCCTCAGTGATGCTATTTTATTGGTACAAGTTGAGAAACTAATTCACACAAAATGTGTTATCAATGATTATATGGAGAGTAAGTACCTGCCAGGTTTTTAAGATTCATTTTCTAGTCACTGACTCTCTTGTTGTTGTATTTGTGTGCAGCCATGAATAATTGTAAAACAAGGCACTTAGCAAAGATTTTGATTCACCTAGCATGGTGCTTGCAAGATTGTGTTTCAGCTTCTGATGTGGCGTCCATTGCTCTCAGAAAAGCTCTCAATGCATTGTTCCTATGTTCTGTTTTTCTGAAGTATGCCATTGAAAATACTGGAAGTGACACTTTTGAAGAACTGTATCTGTCACTGGATGAAACTGATCCTGTGCCAAATAATTTCCCAGAAGGTTCCATTTTTTACTTTTGTATCTATACACCAGCTCTTTCCCTCATGTTAAGATAGTCTCTTTGATTATTGCGTCATGCTTTTTTATAATCTGTGACTTTCTCTTAATGGCCGCTTGGTCTGTACAATTGAAATTGTTATTTTCAAATTTGTGGCAGAAGGCTTTATTTTTGTCCTGTTGATATTACCAATTATGATCTTATTTGCAGCTACTTTAGGAAAAATACGCTACTCCCATTACCATTGTAACTTTCTGTGCTCTGAAATAGACTAGGAGTAAAGAAATGCCGTCAGAAATTAGAAAATTTAGTTGCTATTTGTTCTGGAAATTTGTAAGAACCGATGACATAAACCAAGCTCATAAATGTACTTCTCAGATTTTTCAGTTGCTATTAATACTCCTTTGTCAAGGAGTGGTTTAAAAGTGCCTACTAGCTTTTAAATATATTCAATTTGACTAATTTAAAAACCCAGGAAATCTGTTGCATAATTGCATTTTACTTCTTTTCCTCTGGCTGAAAATTTGCCCTGAACACTTAAGTGTTGCATCGTGCTTGTTATACCATTGACACCTTACTTAGAAATTCTTGAGGAAACTTGTTGAATAGAATCTTATAGTAAAACTTGATGTTCCAAAATCAATGCTCAAGCTGATATGCATCTGCAACATCATATTTACTCAGTGCGTAAATTAAGTAAGGAAAACCTCAAGCAAAGAGATCACAAAATAGTGAAGTTAGAAGTTAATATTCCTTTTTCGTACTGCTTTCCTCAAGTGCATTGTCCTCAAACTTGAAATTTTGGGACATAGGGTTTGTTATTTTACTTGATGATCATGGTACAAAAATATCAAGTCTATCTGATAATTGTTTTATATATGCTACTGCTTATCAACTGTGGGGCTTGTTGTAAGCCAAGATTTGCATGACTGTGTAGTAATTATGAGAAAGATATCTCTCTGTATAAGATAGACGACAATTCAACAAATGTGGAAGCTATCTCATCCTCTCTGTCACCGTATTTGGACATGCACTGAGACTTCAACCTTGATAACATGGAGTAATTGAGTCTAAATTAAAAAGATTATATGTATCCATTTGCCCCAAACTGAATTAAAAATCTGTAAGTGCATTTTAAAGAATTTCCTTTTTTAATGTGAATTTCGTGGACCCTTCTGGAACAGGGAACACTACCATTTGTAGTCTAGTTGGGCACCATGTCAAAGCACCCTGTTACGATCTCAACACATTGACTTCTTTCTAACATGCTGCATTTTGCTTTCCCTAAAAACATATGACTTTCATTGTTTGAGTACATGACATGTTTAAGACCTTCCAAAGATTTATCATTATTTTTTCGCAGATCTATCCCATTTTGAAGCAACTGATTTACTTGACTTTATTCCTTATTTCCTTCATCTTCGAAGCAGGTCAGCATGTTGTAAACTTGATCATGTTCAGTGCTCTAAACTTTATCACAGAAGTTGATGTCCGGTATGCGGTGACTTGTGAGATATCTTTATCCATGTTTGCTCTGTAGATGTATATACATAACAGTCACTTTTTTTATCTATAGCCCTGAAACATATCTTCTGCATCAAGAGCTGCTTAACTTCATGGTGATTGCCATGTCGACTCAACTTCTTTCTGGGCCAACACCAGGACCAAATGATATACACCCTTTCATTGATGCAGTGATGGCGCAGGTGTCTCCACGTAACTTTGCAAGCGTCAATCTAGTTGCATAAATAGTTCCTGATAAATTGGCTATTGTTTTGGCAGAAAATCTCTTTGGTAAATACGGTTGTGCGCAAGTTATTGCTCAATTACATTACATGCCCACAGAGTCCTGTAAATAGTCCATCTTCTACAATAGTTTCTGAAGAAAATCAGCCTGGTGTTCTAAGGAGGGTTAGCTCTGCAGCTGGTATCACAATGTCCCTCTCATTTTTCCTAATCCAAGTTTTTTGTTATGTGGATGTATTTTCTGTTCTGACTTGCTTGAATCTTTCTCCTCAAGGAGCATAGTCAGAAATGATAATTTTTTTTTTTTTTTGAATATTCGTAAAATAGCATTGCAGTAATTTCAATATCTTAGTATTCAGGGATTTGAGCTTTATTATGTTTTAAGTTTGCATGCTTAACTTTAACTTTTAACATATCTTCTTGATGGATGTCGGCATCTTTGGTTGCATTCAGTTTGCCTCGTGTGCATCTTGATATCCTTCACGTCTTTCCATCAGATGGGGTGACACGTAAACAATTGTTACCGGCTATAGGCTTCAGTGCTTAAAAACATTATAAATGCATGTAGTCACTGACTAACCTTTTGTGTCTATTAGTATTAACAATTTTCTGCAATTTATTCTTTTTCTTTCTGACTGAAATTTAACTCCATACTTGCAGCAAACTTGATGCGATTGCCGTTCAGTTACTTAGTCACCTCAACTGGTGAAGCTTCAAGAAGTCCATTAGCAGAAGGCAGTCTTCATGTTTTACTCATCCTCAGTTATTACCATAAATGTATTTCAGTGGATTATGTGAAGGATAAAAGTCATAACAACAATTTAGAGTGTCTCCCGAAGGAAGAAACATATTTTGCTGAGAACCCGTTCTACAAAGCGCTACAAAATACTCGGAATTCTGAATGTATGATCTCTAGCATTTCTGATCTAATATTTGTTTGATTGAAGGTCCTCTATATTTGGCATTGCGTAAATATCTGACTGTTGAATCAGCAGTTGATCGTCTTGATATTGAGGGGGATTATCACCCTGGTTCGCTTGTGAGGCTACCTTTTGCTTCTCTATTTGATACTCTTGGCATGTAAGTGTTCTCATTATTCTTTGGTTTACATTGGAAATTGATACTTTTTGGATCTTCTAATTGCTATATTATACTAAAAGAAATTAGCTATTTGGCGAAGTTAAAAAAGGCTTAAAATATAGTATGTGATTTGTGGTTTCATTAATTTTTCATTAATTAAATGTAAGCCCAATTGTCTAAAGCCTGGTTCTTGTTAACTTCTGTTTTCTGGTGTTAGCTGTCTGAACAAGTTGTCATATTAAACTAAATGAAACTTAAAACATGGGTGTTGTCGCACTTACTTGATTCAATTTTCTTTTAATGCATTAGTTTTCTTTGGAAATAACTGTTCTTGTGTAGGTTGCTTCATATGTTTATTATGGGGTAAGGTGTTATTCATAAAAATTGTTAGGCATATAAGCTAGGGAGCCCTAACTTAACCCAAAACCATGGTCAAAGGTAAAGGCTTGACTCCCACTTATATGCCCTTCCACATTCTCATGTGGAACCGATGTGGGATATCGTAACAAAAATATGTAAGTGCTTAGAATGCAGGATGGTCCGCCCGTGCTACAAATCACCCCCACATCAAATAAATTTCTTTGGAAGAGCTTTATTTTTTTATTTTTTTTATTTTTAATTCTAGTATATAATTGGGTCCTCTCGCGCAGGTGCTTGGATAATGAAACTTCTGTGCTGTTGCTTTACTCACTGGTGCATGGGAATTTGGATTTTCTGGAGTATGTTTTGGTGCGAACAGATATTGATACCTTGGTACAAATCAGAAACTTTAACAAATGATTCTTGGGTCATATTTTCTGAGAGAATCATCTCATAGGTCCTCCAAAGCAACAAGTGCAATTAGTCTATTTGAGAAGAGGCATCAATGAGGAACTAAATGGGACAAAATTGTCTTAGGTTGTGTTTGTATGGAGGGATTTGAAATGCATGGATTTAGAATCAATGGATTTCAAATCGACTCAAGATAGAGGGGATTTGAAATCCACTCAAATCCTTTAGAAAATAGCTCAAGATGAAAGGGATGGATTTCTAAATCCATGATAATCCAAACAACATCAATGGATTTGAGACTATGAATTTTAAATCCATCCTCAAATCCTTCCATCCAAATGCGGCCTTAGAGATTTTAATGTTCTTCTCTTAGAATATATTAACCGCCCTGGTTATTTATTTAAAAGAGAAGTTCAAATATCCAATTTGAAGTATAAACCTGAGAACTTCTTGTAGCTATGATTTCTTTTTCCCCGTAAATATCTTGTAAGCATCTTTCACTGCCATCACGGCATTGAGATAATTTCTGCAGTTAATTGTGATATTTCTGTGAAGAGGTCATAATTCTTTGTTTGTTCATTGATATTTATTATTGCTTCAGTTCTATTATTCGTACGTACTATTTTGGTAATGATAATGGCCTTTTGTGATTAACAGTTGATGCCTATGTTGGAGACGCTATATAATGCTCCAAGCAGGACACCTAATCACCTTTACATGGTTCTTGTTATCTTTCTTATACTAAGTCAAGATTCCACTTTCAATGCTAGCCTTCACAAACTGGTAAGACGATGGTCTAGATTCTTCATACTATTTGCTAATTCTAAGGTGTATTTTGAGTTAATATTTGTTCTTGCAGATGCTTCCTACTATTCCATGGTATAAAGAACGCATCCTGAATCAAACTTCTCTTGGTTCCCTCATGGTGATAATTCTAATTAGGACAGTGAAATACAATCTCTCTAAGCTACGGGTAAGAGCTGATGCAGTTGTCCTAGCTCATTTTCTTTTCTCATGAGATACCACTAAAATATTCCTGTGTGTTGAAACTTGAGACTTGAACAGCAATTGCAACCTGCCATTCGTGCCAATCACATGAATATATAAAGATATTCATGTGTACCACTATATACAACTAATTCTGCCAGTTTTCCCTACATCATTGTTAATTTAATTTGATGTATTGATATCCATGAGTAACTGATCAATGCTAAAGTATGAATTTGTGATAAGAGGTGTGAAATGGATGAAAACCCAGAAAAATTTATTTACCTCCTTTACTGGATGTGACTTTCAATCAGTGGGATCTGAAACAGTTTCACAACTGAAACACTCTACTAAGGTATTGGTAGGCAAGTTTCAATGATGATGATAAGTTTGGTCATGAGACTTGCCATTTCATCATGATTAGTGGGTAGAGTAGTCTTGATATCTGATAGGCATAAAGTAAGATCCAATTATCTTCTCATCCATGACCCACTACTTCCTTAAGAATTGGTTGGGCAGTAGAAGGGAAAAGGTAAAGCTCAACTAGTAAACGATAGGAGTCCAAGATTGGTTTCTTGACCCTGCTGCATTCATACCTTCTCATAGCATCTTGATACTCCAATTTATTGTTTTAATTTAAGTCCAAATCATTTCCCTTTATAACTTCTCGAAATGTCTATGAAAGTTAATTATTGGTTAAATATATGTTCAGAAATGGCGTTCTATAATATAGTGTAACAGATTTATTTGGTCATTTAGTGTTTTCACATTCTTGTGGTGACAGGACGTCTATCTCCATGCAAATTGTCTCGCAATTTTGGAAAATATGGCACCACATGTTCATAGACTGAGTTCATATGCATCACAGCAGTTGGTTAGCCTTTTTGACATGCTTGCACGCAAGTACGTTTTCATGTTTCTGTTTTTTTTGCTCTTTTTATCTTATTATGTGTTAATTAGTTAACAAACATATATTTTAACATCAAATTTATCTCTGATCTCTTAATATTTAAAATATCTCAATGTTTAGGTACAATAAATTAGCAGAGATTACAAACGACAAGATGTATGGTGTTTTAACAGGAGACAACCTTCCAGAGGATCCTGTAAGGAAGTTCTTTGTTTTTTAATTATAATTACAGTTGCTCCATCTTACCTTTTATTTAATACTTAGACCCTTCATTTTGCTGCAGTCATCTGAATTGCATATGTATACCGACTTCCTGAGATTTGTGCTCGAGATACTAAATGCAATTCTAACTTATGCATTGCCACGGAATCCTGAGGTATCGAAGCATCCTAAAGATAAATGATTGATTACTTAAGCATCTCCGGCATATTATCACTCATCTGATTATCTTTTATAATTAGTTTATGATACCTTTTTCTTATTTTGGCTTTAACTTTCAGGTTGTCTATGCAATTATGCACAGGCAGGAAGTTTTTCTACCTTTCAAGAATCATCCACGTTTTAATGAGCTGTTGGAAAACATTTACACTGTATGCATTAAAAGGATAAATGTTCCTCATTCCATTATCAAGTTTCCCTGTATTGATAAGTAAACAATACCATAATTGATTCAAGTGATTGTGGTACTGAAGAAGCCTGGGTGTGTAATAAGTCTGCTATCAATATTCTTCCACAGGTGTTGGATTTCTTTAATAGCCGTATTGATGCGCAGAAGCTGGATGGACAGTGGTCAGTGGAGAAAGTGCTTCAACTCATAATTGACTACTCCCGATCTTGGAGAGGCGAGGGAATGAAGGTATGAAGCAAACGCTTCTACAAGGGGTTGTCTAGACTGCTTGTTACTTTGATGATTTTTTTTTATCTAACCTAAACTTGTTTTCTGAAAAGACGTTCGCGCAATTACGTTTCACCTATGAACAAGAGAGTCATCCTGATGAATTTTTCATTCCGTATGTGTGGAAATTGGTACAATCGCACAGGTATTCTTCCTAAACATCATAAAGACTCCCCCTATCCCATTTTATGTCATTTAAGTAAGTTTCACAAACATTAAGTAATACACATAAAATAACTACATTACTCTCTTTTAGAAAGAGTAAAAGTTGTGCCAATTAATTACTACAAAAATCAAGAAAGGAGTAAGGTTGAGGGAAAAACTTTAGTACTTCTTTGGTAATCTGAAAACGATAAATATAGACACAAGTTGTATTTTGTAAAATGATAGACAGGTGGAATGGAGAATGTGCTAAACATATATTAGAGTTTTCACTACTTTATTCTTTCTATTTGCTTTTGTTTCATTTCAATCTGTATAACAACTAGTATTTGTTCAATAGATGTTTGAAATTCATCTCAATCTGTATGCCCTGGCTCTCTGTGGTGGATTCAGATTATTTCACATACATGTAATTGACTTTTTATTATTTGATGCAGTGGTTTCACTTTCAATACCAGCAGCATAAATTTATACCATGTACCTGCGGAAGTAAGTATTAGGTTCCTGTTTTGTTATATCTGTCTTTCATTTCTTCTTTTTCATGTAATTTAGAGGTTTCCTCCAACCGCCCTTTGTTCTTCATCTTAAATCAGTTCCTATTGGAACAATTGTTGCTTTTGACCTTCAATCAAGACTGATACTTATAGATCCTAGTTTATATATGAAGCTCGTGGGTATTTATTGCCTTGTTTTGACCATCCCTCATGTGGCAAGGCTTCTCTGTCTGCACTAAGGTAGTTCAAATAGGTCGCATGTGAGAAATGACGTTGTAGACCAACTGGTTTAAATGATAATTTTTTTCCACTTATACTGTTGAATGTCGCGAAACCACTGGTAACCTCACTTTGCATCCATAGAGAAAATTACATAAACGACTCTTGAGGTTTTATGAAGGAAAACCATATATTGCGTTTTGAAATTGCAAACACCGCATTCACGTTTGATTTTTCTTACAAATAGCCCCCACCCTTGTGATTGAGAAATCTCTGGGTAGCATCTGTAAGATAGTTTTTGTAGTAATCTCTGGCTTATATGTTTGATACTAAATTAGCTTGCTAACAAATATAACACCAATCTCTGGTACACTATCTAAGGTTACACAATACCAGTTTCCACTCAATGAAAGACTATTTATTGTTGTATCCTATTAGGTAAATGATGGATATTACTTATAATACAGGATAACGAAACGTTTGGGAAGGGAGTGGAGAAGCTCGAAAACGAAAATGCCGGGCTGGAAGAAGAGGTACTCTTATTAGAGCCACCTGTATAATGAAGTTATGATGCACCTGGTGAAACTAATGTATAGATACATACATGAAAATAGCTGGAATCCTCAATTCGTTTCTGTTTATATATTCTCTTGTATATATAATATATAGCTGATGTCTTTACAATGTAACGGACTAAAGAGATTTCTCAAATTTGTTATACATTGTTCCCTATGTTTATTTCAGATTGAAATTAATAATCTTTAGATCAAGAAGTTTAGTGCTTCTATCTGATGTGTTTTGCTTTGATTAGTTTCTGCGAATTAGCAGAACTGTGGGGACTTTAGAACCTTTGAAATTTCTGTAGGTAGGAAATATTAAGTATTTGTTAACAACTCAGAGAAAATATCGATAAATATTGAAAACATATTGGTTAAAGTTGAGAAAAGCGTCGAAGTTTAATGGTTTGATTTCCTAAAAATTCAAATATAAAAAATTGTGGTATATATAGACTAATTTTATAGACGTGGAAATTGTTATATATTGTGTGCTTTGATCACAAATATAGATATAATTTGTAATGCTTGAAATTTGAATTTTTCTATCAGGAGTATCTTTTAACTATAAGTAATTTCTTTCATAGTTTTTAAATTTTAATTACTTCTTCAAAAATACATAATACACCATATGCATGGTGTATTTCTCCGGGTGTAGTAAAAAAAAATAAACCCTAGTAATATCATTCTGGAAGATATTCGTAATCACTCCATTGAAATCGCAGGCATCCGATATTAAATAATCTGTGGGTATTTTCCATTATCTTAAAATTTTGCAATATTTTACCAATTTAAATTTCAGCTAATTGACATTTTACCAACATTCTACTTACTAAATGGGTGTTTTCCCCTGCTTATTTAAAGCAATTTTTAGCTTTTAGCTTTAAAAAGACTATTTTAGGTGTTTTAGAAAACTGTTTCTGCTTAAAAAAAACAACTTTTGACCAAAAGCTGCAAGTAAGTTTTACTTGCTTTTACAGCTTCTATTTACTTTTTTTTAGTTAAAATCACTTTTATCTCAAATACTATCTACTTTTACTTATAAGTAATTTTTTCCACAATATCAATCACTTTTCTAAAAGTCACAAATCGGAAGCTACATACATTATATCCAAAATCCAAAATACAATACAACAAATCCACAGTACAAACCCCAAAATTACAATATAGCCCCCAACGACAGTGGATAATTACACTAGGGCACTACCCTTAACAAACTCGGTCAAAGCCAATGCGACCAATCCCAGCATAGCAAACCTCCCATTCCACAGCTCAGCATCTGACGTCATCAGGCTGCCGGATTTCGACTCCGCCGTCACGCCCTGAAACATCGGAACCAGAGACGCCGCGGAAAGCAATGCGCTGATAAATAGGAACCTCGTGACGCCGCCGTTTTGAATCTGGGCGAAGATATCCTGACCGTTAGCCAGCTCCACTCCCATCGCCGTTACGAACCCGATCATCGCCAGCCGTCCGTTTATTCTCTCCGGCCCGGGCCCGCTGAATGCCAACACGTCGAAAAAGTCCGTGCTCACCTGAATTGTGCCACAAACATATTTACATTTTAATAATTTTTAATCTTATATTTCTCAAAAAACAAAAAGAAAAAATATGGGGGTGTTTGGTTTAAGCTTAAGTGGGTCGGAGGAAATTCTGTCTTTGAAATTCTAGAATTTAGAAATAAAGGTGAATAGTAAAATTATATGTTTGTTATGAAATTATATAGGGTAGGATTGTACTGTAGATATCAAATCAATGCTGAAAATATTACTGAATGTAATATTATATTATAGATGGTGATGTAATATTATAACCAATAACTACAAAATCTTGATAATTTTAAGTTATCACGGAATCAGTTATAAACTATACATGCACCCAATTGCTCTTCGATGTGAATGCTACTTTTCTAAAGCAGAAGTTATAATCTAAGCAGTATTTGTGGATGCTTTTACTTTTGAAAATTGATTAATATTAGAAATTATGAAAAAATTATTTTGCAGTAAAAGTGGGTAGTGTTTGAAAAATAAGCAATTTTACTTAAAACATAAAGTAAGAGTGTTTGCAGAAAAAGTGCTTAATTCATTAATTTTACCCCCTAAAAGTACTTTTTTTCCTCTAAAATAAGGTATATGGCTGCCAGAGACGGAGTTAGGAGGGACTGGTGGCGGCCGCCCCTCAAATTTTCCGACAGAACTACGGTATATATACATATACATTGTAATTATAGTTAAAAATTGGATTTCGCCCCTTCAAATTTCAAAAACTTTAATGAATATCCTAAAAAAAAATATTTCACCCCCTCATTACGAAATCCTGGTTCCGTCCCTAATGGCTGCTTTTAGATTTTGGCCCAAAAATTTTTTTTAAGTCGAAAATAGTAAAAACAAACACTTAAAATAAATTTTTTTAAGTTAAAAGCTCGAAATGACTTTATTAAAGCAAATACGGCATAAAACCACTCAAAAATAACTTTTTTAAAGTTAAAATCTAAAAAGTAGTTGAAAAAGTAAAGGAGAAAGTACCTTGGGCTTTGGGGGAGGTGTGGGCTTGGGAGGAGGAGGAGTTGCAGCCTGCCCTTGGATCTCAGTCTCACCATTTTCCTGTTAAACACAAAATTAAAATCAACCAATTGTTAATAATTTTAGTTAAAGATTTAAAAAAAATAAAAAATCTTGAATCAATTTAAGACACTTGCCTGATCAGCCATGCTTCTCACTCTAAATTTGACATCTCTCTTCAAAGGTAGCACAAAGTTAGAAGGCCCAAAAAACTTGTTTGAAAGTGGGCTTACACTTGAAACTGCAACCATTCCATAGCAAGATGATGCAGCCATTGTGTGTGTGTGTGTGAAGAGAGAAGAAATGTTGGGTGTAGAGAGAGAAAGTGAATACCAAATAAATCAAAGTAGAGAGAGAGAGAGAGAGAGAGAGGTCTTGTTTAATTGGTGCAGTGAATGCTACTTTTGCATGAAAACAGAGAAACCTAAGTGGGCTTTTTATAAAGTGCATGGGCTTTATGGACAAAGACAAAGGGGTGGATATTTTTGAGTCCACGTAATTCGTTGTGGGCCGTTGAAAGTTGTGTGTCACGTGGGAAGATATTGTCTACACATGTGTCAAAGGGTATTTTTGACTTTACATATTTACTAGGAAGCTAATGGAAGGAGCCGTTGAGTCCTGGAAAATTCTAGGCTATGTTTGCACCAGTCCGGTTTCTTTGTTACACCAGGTGTTTCATCATCTGTTATACTGCATTTAATACACGACATGTATTAATTAGTGATATCTAGTGACATCATCTAATACATGTGTCATTTGGTAAACACGGTGAAACACAAGATGAAACACCATTATGTAACAGGTGATCTCATGTCTGTTTGCACTTGCTTTATATAAGCACTTTGGTGCTTTTCACTTAAAAAAATCAAGTGAGTGTTTGCAAAATCTACTTTTAGTTTTAAAGTTAAAATCTAAAAGCAGGTTGCTTTAAAATGATTATCAGCTTTAATTCTACTTATTTGTCCTTATCATTTCTTATAAAAAACACTTCTATTTCAAACACTATCCAATTTTACTTTTTAAATTTAATCACTTTTTAAAAAGTACAAGCAATTGCAAACACTAGGTCTTATGTCTACTAATTATACCACTGTTCCAAAACTACCCCGTCTAACTCTGATTAGATTTCATCTAGATATTAGATTGTTGTCGGTTGTCAACATTTTTTCACCAACTCCTCTTTACTTAATTATGTCCAGAACTTGTTTAGTCCAATCTATGCCTCGATCAACACGAGTAACGCCTAGTATCTTTAAAAAAAAAATTAAAGATAAGTGACTAATCTGGAATTTAATGCCACTATCTTCTGACCTAATTATAATGCTATATCTGGCAGATATTGGACCTAGCAATATAATGCAAATATGATTAGCGTATTTACTGTTAATTTACGTGTAATTAGTGTACCTATGATGACTTCAGCATTTTCTAATAAGGGGCACAAAATTAATGTAAATTAAATCAAGTAGTTCTCCTACTATTACTTCCTTTTGTGGTAGTTAACCATCACAACTGGGACATGCTCGAAATAGAGACAGGCCGATTCAATTTCAATAATTATTTTAATTATTATCTAATTTTTATATACGATATTGATGGCTAGTCAGAAAAAAAATTGTTAAATTTTTTTTTTTACTAGATATTATTTATTGTTAGCATTATTTTTGTTAACTATCACTTTTTCAACTCAAATGTTATCTATGAGTTTAGAGTATAAGAAAAACGCCAATTTTTTTAAGTCATTCAAAATGATAGTTAATATTTAAATTGGAAAAAATGATAGTTAACAAAAATGATGTCCACAATAAATACTATCTAATTAAAAAAAAAAACACAAGCAAGAATCTGGCTATATAGCAAGACCCTTTTATATATTTTGATCATTTTTTTAAATATGATTAAAAATTAATTTATAAATTTTACCACATTCTATTTAAAAACAAACGCTACGTTTAAAATTCATACAATAATTTTTTTTACAAACATACTCATCATACCCCACTGAGCCGTGAACAAACATACCCTAGTGCCATTGATCTGGAGCTATAAATAAAATTTTCCTAAATAGTTGTATGTTATATAATTCCTTGAACATACCCTAATAATTAAAAAATGTTGTTTTTATGTAACTAATAATTTGTCACTTTAAGAGTTTCAATCAACACCTTTTTTTAGCTTTAAAAAAAACTAGCACCATTTTATACTTATAACTGATGATTGATGTTGCTACTTTATTTAAATTTTATTTTTTGAAATATTAATTTATTTATTTTGTTATTTTGAGAGGTTAGTATTACTCTCTAGTAATAACTAAATTCGGTTTCAAAAAAATAAAAAAATAAATTGAGAATATAAAAAAGAAGAATCGGAACCTGAACTGCAGCAGTTACCTCGTTTTTCCAACACGGACCCAACCCACATTTTACAAATAAAAAATTAGTGGGGATGAAATTCGAGATGCGGAACATGATAAGGGTAGGATGTTCCATACCCTATCCATTGCAACCCACACAAGATCACTTGTTACATTTATATTTTTTATTTTTATCTTGTGTTTATCAAACGATATATGTGTTGAATGATATTATGAAGATGTCCCGTGTTGTTTATTAAATATTGTGTAACCAAAGATGAAACACTAGTGAAATAGAGAATCCAAATTAATTGTCACCCCTATTTACGGGAAATTTTTATATGCATATAAATGCACTACCTCATGCACACATTATAATATTTTATTAATATATTTTTATATATTAAAAAAATATTATGATGTGTGTGATGTAGTGCATCTACATGTAGCATATAAATGATCCGTATTTACATTTGACAATTCATTCAATTGCTGCGTGTAGCGCCCAATAGCGTCCTTCCACGTCGGAACAATAAAAGTAAGGCCATACGTCGCCGTTTAGGAAGGATATCATCATCGGATTGACCGAATCAGTAATTCACGTTCAAAACCATAAACGCAGACCCGGGGCTCCGACTACTTAGATCAAATTCAATGAAGATCAGGTGCGGCGCGGCGGCGTACGCCCTTCTCAGCCTTCTCCTTCTGAGCATAGTGAGCCGAATTTCAGCCCTATCGGTGACAGTAAACGAAGTCGAATGCATATACGAGTACGTATTATACGAGGGCGACACAGTTTCGGGGAATTTCGTTGTCGTCGATCATGATATCTTCTGGAGCTCCGATCATCCCGGCATCGATTTCACTGTACTCTTCTTTCCTTGATTAAGTGTGTGTGTGTGTGTGTGTGTGTTGTATTTGATCTGTGAAATTGGATTAGGTTATGTCTCGTGTGATCTAGGTATTTATGTTTTCTAAGAAAGAAAAAATCTTTTTTTTTAGGGAAATTATTGGATTTTATGTTTCTTTAGGTGCTTATTTAATTGTTAATTTGTTTCTGTTAATGGCTGAATTGATAGTTTATGCTTAACTAACATGATTATGAGCTTTTATTCTCTTTCCTAGCTTGTCTTTATCGTCTGTGATTTGGTCAATAGATGCTACACCTGAGGCGTGCACCATATGCTCATTTACCATTGATTTGCACGCAGTCGCACACACATACACATGGGTGTGTCTCGAATCAATTGTGGAAGCTGCGCAAGGTGTACTCCTCTAGGTGTAGTATCAATACTACTCTGTGATTTTAAGTGTTGGTTTCTTTTGGAGGGCTTTTATATGGTCTTTGTGTTTACCCATTTAATAAATACTTCGAGTGTAGTTCTTGTGCATTACATAAATTGACTTTCTAGGCAGTACTTTTTAAATATATACGGATATGTACTCAGTTAGCTCAAATATGACCATTGATATTTTTATTTTTGAATGTTGTCTTGTATGGGTGGGGGGGTGGGGGTGGAGGCGTTGATTGGTTCAAGTTAATTTAGTGAATGTAACAAATTCAACCAGTGCACATGATGAAATATTGTGCACTATATATGCTTGTCATTGTAGTTTCACCATCAATTAGAACTCTTTTACTTTTCTATCTAAAGCAACAAGAGAAGTTAAGAGTACGGCCTATCTAATGCAGTCGCTTGGTCACATGGAAAAAGAGTATAAAGGTTTATAATTTTTGGCCCTGTTTGTCTAACATTGAATTAAAACATTCCTTGGGCGCAGTAATAGTTTTCCAGCTAAAGATTTTGTTTTTTAACTCCATATGCAGTTGTGTATTTTTTGTATGTTAGTTTTGTAACTTTTTCCAAGATTGCTTCTTTAGCTTGTAGCACTTATTGGATAGTTGTCTATCCTGTGTTACTGTAATGGTTTTACATGTATAATTGTTTTGTTGCTTCGTAGGTTTCTGTTCACACTCTCCCTTTTGGAGATAGATTTTGTTGATTTTGCAACCTAGGGTTTTTCGACTCTCTTACCTACCATCAGCAATTTAAACCTCTAGTTATGATTTGGAGACCTGATATTTAACCGAAGATATATCTGGCATACTGAAATATCTGTTGCTTCAAGGAAAACCATTAGCTGGAGATTGTAAATAAGATGTGCATAAGGATGGATGTTAAACTGATTCTATTTGAATGCCAATTGGTCGATTTGTTTGAATTGATTGTCAATCATCAGACATGAAAGGATACAAGGAAAAGAAATTGTGGTAATCCTCTGAAGGGTCAGAGGTTTTATGTCAAATTTATTTGAATTGTTTGCATAAGCGTGTAATTCCTTTTCGGGCCATTGTTGTGGAGGATATGTCTTTTTTCTTACGCAACCTTTAAGGTGATTGTGTAGAGAATTAATGGAGTGGGTTTTTACTGTTTAACTGCAGATCTTTTGCTCAAACTAATTGATGATCTTGTTTCTTCTGTTGTTTGCTTCTTGATGTAGGTAACATCTCCTGCAGGTAATACGGTACACACAATGAAAGGAACATCTGGAGACAAATTTGAGTTTAAGGCCCCTAGAAGTGGAATGTTCAAATTTTGTTTCCATAATCCCTATTCCACACCAGAGACAGTCTCTTTTTACATTCATGTCGGCCATATTCCCACTGAACATGATCTCGCGAAGGATGGTTCGTCCGTTTATATGTTTTCTCTGCATTTATATCTTACTGATAGGTCCTTTAAACTGTATATGATATGATATTATTGTTGCCCTAACCCCCCCCCCCCCCTCCCTTCACCCGTGCAGAACATTTGGACCCCATCAATGTCAAGATTGCTGAACTGAGGGAGGCACTGGAATCTGTTACTGCAGAGCAAAAGTACTTGAAAGCACGAGATGCTCGCCATCGCCATAGTATGATCCTTCTTTCTGTCCCCACTTCTTTTCCTGTCTTTATGTATGCTTAAAAATAACATTGGAAAATTTGATAACTTCTAAATATATGGTTGAATCTGCCACACTTTTGAGAATTTCTATAGAAGAGATTTTATGCACTGGGAATCCGAAGCAAATAGAATAATCATATTTCCTTGTCTCTTTTGCATCTCTGATTCTGTTAGATACCTTTTTGCTAGAAGTAATATAGAAGAAATCTTATGAACTGGGAGTTTGAAGTGTATAGAGTTACATGCTTGGTTTTTTTATATATATGTGCAATCCACTAAGCTGGAAATGTAATTTGCTCTGTACAATCATAGTACCGTTTATTAGTTATTAGCAATGCATGAAAAGCATCAAATTGCAACTTGATAACCGCAATGGTATTGGTAATTATTTGGTGTTGAAACTGATCACCCGCAACTTGCTGGGTATATTAATATAAAATGGCCTGTTTCATTGTTATTAGTCGAGTTCATCAATTGTTTACATGGTAGTAATAGTTTCCTGACTATATTTTTTAAAACGAGGAGATACTTGCTTCTGCTTCGAGAATCCAATTGGTCCTAGAATGCCTGCCTGTGGAAAATGTTCGCTTTGGGAGTTTAAATTGCTCAAAAGCACTAACTGAAGTCATTACCTTCATACCATGTTAGCTGATGGCCATTGGCTGGATATCTGTTGTCATTTAATATGAATGAGAACTTTAAGATGGATGTGTTGACACACTAGATTTATATAGAATAAGTACAGATGCTTTAGAAATGAAGTGAGGTAGCAATAATAGATGAGAAAATTTGAAAAAACGCGCTTAAAGTTAATTGGACATGAACACATATGAGAGACCTTTAGATGCTCACCTAAAGAGAATTGGAAAAGGGAGTATTAAAAAAGACATGTATACTTGAATAATAACAGAGCATGTATCTAGACCGAAAATTATGGTTTTTGTGCAATCCATGTAGCGACATCACATACTGTAGGATAACGCTTTCGTTGCTGTATCTAATATGGTTTTATTTATTTATTTATTCAGCAAATGAGAGCACAAGAAAGCGCGTCATATTTTACACTGTTGGAGAATACTGTTTGCTTGCGCTCGTGAGTGGGCTTCAGGTTGCCTACATTCGTCGCTTGTTTAGCAAATCAGTCGCGTACAATCGTGTTTGAGAAACAAAGCGAAGTGGTAGCCATTAATTTGGTTTGATCAGTGCAAGGGCAAGAAATTCGTGGTTTGTATACGAAAAAATTGTGTTTTATTTGGCTGAATTTGTTGTCTAGAATCAGAACAAACTGCTTGATACGTGGTTTTAGCTAGAGGATCCTTGCTAAATGTAATTTATTTCAGTTAGTTATTTGGCGATTTGTGATTTTTTTGACTGTGACATGCAAAAGAATTAAATCTAGTGACTAATTATGATTTCCAGCGAATTCCCCCCTCAATCTATAACATGACATTGATTTAATTTACATTACTTTGTGCTCTTATGTATATATATATTTGCTAGGTCCAATATCTGCAAGATGTAGGGGTGCTTTTAAACAAACTACTTTTGATTTTTTTTTTATAAAAAAATTACTTACTTTTCAAATAAAAGTTACTTTGGAATGTTTGCAACTTGCAAGCACTTAAAAGTGATTGAGTCATTTTTAAGAACGATGGCAATAGGCGGATTTGGGGCTAGTAGTCTCATCCCAACTTTTTATCACAAATACAATCCCTCCAAAATTTATCATTTATATGTTCTTTAAATAAATTTTAAAATTATAAAAATATTTGGTTTTTGTACAGAAGTCGAGAAAAATAATTGTATATGGCATTTGAGTTTTCTTGTAGAAAATACATCCCAAGTCTTTATCCCAAATACAATCCCTCCAAAGTTTATCATTTATAATAATTCAATAAGATATACACCTTATATGTTCTTTAAATAAATTTTAAAATTATAAAAATATTTGGTTTTTGTACAAAAGTCGAGAAAAATAATTGTATATGGCATTCGAGTTTTCTTGTAGAAAATAAAAAAATGAACTAGTTAGAATTTTCATCTCCTTATA
>JAUEKW010147288.1:0-10275 GCA_032274785.1 Ajuga reptans
ATTTTCGGATAAATGCCAATATTTTTACATTATTCTTTTAATGTGATTGATTAATAGCCCTTGCTAAAAACACTAAATAATTAAAAAATAGTTGTAATATCAAATATTCGTCTGCTAAATATTTCCTATGTTCCATAAAAAGAGTCTTGCTGAGTTATACAAACATAAAGTCTTTTTAAGATAGAGTGAGTAATATTTTGAATATATTTATTAAATTATCTATCGTACCCCAACTCTAGAATCCTGGATCCGCCACTGTGTGTAGGCGTAGCAATTAATCTCTTTCAAATTCTTATACCCGTTGTTATTAGGAGGGTGTCGAATTGCTTAAACCTATTTTAGATATTAAATGTTAATGATTGCATTTAATTAATGAAATTATCAATATATAGCAATAAGTTCATCTTAAAATAAGCGTATTATCATAAGGTCAATGACATTACTTTTGATTTGAAACCAATAAATCTAGGGTTCTAGGTCCCACCCATATACACTGACAAAATAAAATAAAATAAAATAAAAAATTGATAGTGAAACTTTTTGGAAATCAATTTTAATAAAATCTATCTAACACTATTGAACAGTGAACCATATATTGATTCATTTCGTGATACATACGAACAGTGAATAAAGTATTGAGCTGTGAACCACGTATTAACCACGTTGCGTAATACGGGGTGAACAGTAAACCACATGTGGAGCCATTTCGTGATAAGGGTGAATAGTGAACCGCGCACGTGTGGACCGGTTTCTTGATACGCATGAACAATGAACCATGTCTCGGCCTGTTTCATGAGGGCAAAAACTTATATGCCCCGTTATATGTATCTTTTTATATATAACAGGTAAAATAATTCTACCCATCCCAAAATGTATTACTTTTCTGCCAAAAAATATCACTTAATTGGCAACAAATATTAGTTGTTTTAATAAATTTATGAATGAAAGTATAACTTTGGATTGATGCTTTTATTAAAAACAGTAATATTTTTAGCCAATTAAGTGATACTTTTTCGTCACTTTATTGAGTGGACCTAAAAAAAGGCGCTAAATAAAAAAAATATAAAAAAATTGAAGTCCATTCAAGTATATCAATTTTATAGCTATTAATACATTTTCGCAAAAAAGTAATACTTTTTTTAGAAAAAACTAATACTTTTTTAAAAATCAGATTTGGGTCAATCCGTTACAAATAAGAAGATCTATACATCAAGGGCACATAAATGTTACTATTTCATGAGACAGGTGACCAGTGAACCAAGTGTTGACCCGTTTTGTGATGCGGGTAAATAGTAAACCATATGATGACCTCATTTCATGGTACGAATAAATAGTGAACTATGGGTGACTCGTTTCGCGATACGAGTGAATAGTGACCCACATGTTGACTCGTTATGAACTTTTAATTTTACAGAAAAATATAGTCTTAAAGTGTATTTACTTGGATTTGAGCCCAAACCTATTGAGGGGGACTTAAACCCCAGCATGTATTTGTCTTTAATAATTGAGGGAGGCTTAACGCACATTTTTTACATTCCTCAGCTATTTTTCTCAGCAACTTTACTTCAGTCAACAGTATCACAGCAGACTTCAGTTACAACCAAACACACCATTAATGTCTTTAAAACCTCATTAAACTCCCAATAAACTATAATCAAACATTTAATGTTCAGAAATTCACAATGTCACTACAGTCTACACAACATTCATTAGTGATTTAAAATGTGTGGTTTCTTGCCCAATCAATAGTCAATATCTCATTAAATTTTACTGAATTAAAATGGCTTATTAGCACATTAAGAGACTTACAAACCAATCAAATATTGCATAAAAATTAACTTGGGAAATCCTCTACCACATAAAATATTTATTTATTTATATATTATAAAAGAAAATTAGAATAATGGTTCACGGGGTGATTTCTGTTGACAAATAGATATGCGTTGAGTTTTTGTAATCAAGAATGCAACAATTAGAGGGCCCCACACTACAATTTTCCAAATTGCTTCAAGTTCACGGGTTGCGGAACAACATAAAAAGACAATAAAACCCCCCAATACAGAAAATAAGAACTTACTGGTGGGCCCCTTTCTAGATTTTCTGTGGTCGAGAAAATAATGAGGCTTTTTTGTAATAGATTATAAATTGAGGGCATCAGTGCAATATATATATATATATATATATATATATATATATAATTACCGTACAAGAGACATTGCAGGATAGTACAACAAAAAATCTTATCTTTTATTCCTGTCCACATAAAGAATTCTTTTCTGGTTGCTGTCCCTGAATTTAACAGGTATGAAATTGTAATGAGAACCCCAAATTTAACATGGTGGAGCCAGATGTGAAACACTACACTACCCAAATTGATTTGTAATAAAAAAAAAATTATTTTTGTTTCTGGGCATGTATCTATTAATGATGTCACGATGATATCATTTAATATATGTATTACATGTTAACATTATTAAAATAGAAGATATAATACCATTTAAAATATATGATGTCATCCCCGAGTAGAAACAGTCTCCCCAAATAAAAAAGGTTAATAATCCCTTTGTGGCCGTTCCCGTATTTTAAAACAGTATTTTTCCTTGCTTGAACTTTTAAAAAAGTAATTAAAACTAGAGATTGTGGTAAAATTTCTTATAATCAAAAGTAGGTAATGTTTGATGACAAAAGTGATTCTTGACCAAAAAAGAGAAAAGTAACGAGAGAAGGTGTTAAAAGCAGGTTTTACCTGCTTTAGCTTATTGTCAAATCAGCTTTTTTAAAAGTAGAAGTTGTCATTTAAAAACACTTCAAATAGTTTTTCTTAAGTCAAAAACCAAGAATCACTTAAAAGGAGCAATGAAAACACCATATAAGTGTTGGATAGGATATATATTAGACATAGTTTTTTTATGAAGGAATCCCACCAAGATATGATCAGAAAGTCCAAATACAAAACTTAAAACTCACTAAAATATGTACTAAGCTTCATTAATAGTGTGTCGGACATGATTCAATTATTTTACAACCTTGATTATGTACTGTTATTTATCACAAAGACTCACATATATTGATATGTGGGAAAAATTTACCAGTCGTCCCATAACTATAACTTCACCCGCAAAATATCCCAAAACTTTTTACTTTTTTGAAATCGTCCATAACTTTATATTTTGTATCAAACTCGTCCCAAATATCGATTTTTTGCCGAAAAAAGTCACGTGCCGGTCACGGGCCGGCCTTTTTTTGTGTTTTCAGGTGAAATTTGCTGATGTGGAACCGGAAGTCCTACATGGGTTTTTTTATTTTTTTTTATTTTCATTGTTTTAATTGTTTACACATCAGAAACTAAAAAACCAACTCAACAACTTAATTGCTATATCATCCTGAAAAGTAAAAGGAAAAAAATAAAAAAATCAGGGTAATTATTTTACCATTTCACCTAAATAATTCATTTAAAATTCAAATAATTAAAAAAATTAATAAACAAAAATAAAACAGAAAATTAAATGTTCATCTGTTCATCGTTTGCTCATCTTCTCCAAATGTTCATCGTTCATCTTCTCCAAAAATATACATAATTAAAATGTTCATCATCTTCTCCAAATAATATCCAAAAAATTATCTTCATTGTCTGTTCATCATCTTCTCCAAATGTTCAGTCGCGATTCCACAAAGGGAAGGAGAAGTATTGTAGCAATCGCACACTGTAGCAGTTGCGATTGCTAAAGAAGAGTGCCCAAATTCAAAAATCAAACTCAAAATAAAATAAATGTGACAAGGAGTGAGAGATTGCTTGAATCCAAGTGAAATCGAAGCAAAAGTACAGAAAAAGGAACTAGATTGAATAACTAGATTTTGAAGAAACAGATTCAATAGAGGATGGTGTGGGGCCGTGGGGGTGAGGGTGCAGGGGGGAGACGACAGCAGCACGACAGACGGCGGCGGCAACAAGGAGGAGGAGGGGAGGAGACGACGGTGGCGGCGGGAGGTGAAGATTTGGGGGGAGCGCAAATCTGAGTTTTCTACCCGATTTATCTTCGATTTCTTGAGCCCTGATGTAATTCGTATTAATTGCTTCTCTATAACCAAATCATGAATCTGGAAGATTATGGAAGATGTAATGATATGTAGAATTTGATTTTACCTCTGGTATATATCTATCATCTTTTGTTTAATGATATGAAGAAGACGATGAACAACTGTAAAATAATGTTTTTTTTTTCTAAATTTCCACAATTTCTAAATTTCTATTTGGTGCAAATTTTTATTTAATTTTCAATATAAAATTTTTATAGTCTTAATTTTTTTTTTTTATAAATTTACTTAATTTTCACCTTTTTTTTTGTTCAATTTTACTGATTTTATTTATTTATTTGTATTTTTAATGAATTATTTAGGTGAAATGGTAAAATAATTAGACTGATTTTTCTTTTGATTTTTACTTTTAATTTTCAGGATGATATGGCAATTAAGTTGTTGAGTTGGTTTTTTAATTTTTGATGTGTAAACAATTAAAATAATGAAAATGAAAAAAAAAGCCATGTAGCACTTCTGGTTCCACATTAACAAAATTCACCTGAAAATATAAAAAAGGGCCGGCACGTGACCGGCACGTGACTTTTTCCGGCAAAAAATCAATATTTGGGACGAGTTTGATACAAAATATAAAGTTATGGGACGATTTCAAAAAAGTAAAAAGTTTTGGAATATTTTGCGGGTGAGGCTATAGTTATGGGACGACTGGTGAATTTTTCCCATTGATATGTGCAACCATACCAAATATATTTTAGGGAATATCATAATTTATCATCGCAATTTTACTTGTTTTTTACAGTTTGATATACAAACATTCTTTTGTTACAATTTGTCATTTAAGCTTACAAGCTGTTGCAAATGATCACCTCGAATAAATCTGAACCATCGACTAATGTACACATGTACAACTATTGACGGCTGAGATTTGTCCCAGATGACAATTTACAATAAATTATAATTAAGTTGAGATGGTAAATTGTAGAAAAAAAAAGTATGTGTGGCAAAGTGCAAAAACAAAAAAGTTTGTATGGCAATTTGCAATTTTTCCAATATCTTATATATTTCTCTTTTCATCAAATAACATCTATTTGACTCATAAGTTAGACAGATGATGTTTTCTTATGACATTTTATTTGGTATTTCAAAATAACCACAACATGACGCATGTGATCACTGACATGAATCATTGTATTATAAGTAAGAAGCAATAGGACCGAATCAAAGACACGGGAAATGGTTATCCACTTAAATAAAAAAGTCAATCACCCCAGAATACAAATTATAAGAGATGAAACACTATATAAAATAGAATATTCCGTCTGTTGCTTACCGATAATCTGTCCCAAATATGGAAACTTTGGCTGTAGGAGTGGGGTTGGAGGCAAAAGATGAAAGGTGGCAAAATATTGATATCTTGTGAAGTGTGCATTTCAATGATTATAAAAACTTGCATTAATGCAAACTTAAGTACACGTGAACTATAAAACAAATCAAACACTCACTAGTTGATCAACTCCAGCCAGCCACCCCCACATAAATTTGTTACTACAAAACAGATTCAACTAATAAAATCCAAAACAAATTAATTTTTGAGTTAGTTCAATGAAGAAACAAGGTGGTTGTGAGATTGAAGCAATAGGCATCAACTACACAGTCTCACAGGGCCAATCCCGAGCCCCCGGCCCGGCCGGAACCCGTCGGGTCCTCAATGATGTAAACGTCACCGCGAAACCCTGGGAGATTCTCGCCATTGTCGGCCCCAGCGGCGCCGGCAAATCTTCCCTCCTCGAAATCCTCGCCGGAAAACTCACTCCCCAGTCTTCGTCCATTTACGTCAATCAGAAGCCACTCGACAAGGCCCGGTTCAAGAAACTTTCGGGCTACGTCATGCAGAAGGACACGTTATTCCCACTCCTCACCGTCGAAGAAACACTCCGCTTCAGCGCCAAGCTCCGACTGAGCCTGCCCAAGCCCGAACTCACCTCCAGGGTCACCTCCCTGGTTCAGGAGCTCGGGCTTGGGCACGTCGCCGGAGCCCGGGTCGGAGATGACCGCGTCCGCGGGATCTCCGGTGGGGAGAGGCGGCGTGTGTCCATCGGGCTGGAGGTGATTCACGACCCGAAAGTAGTGATTCTGGACGAGCCGACGTCGGGGCTCGACAGCACGTCGGCACACCAGATCATCGACATGCTCAAAACGATGTCGGAAACCAGGGGCAGAACCGTAATTCTCAGCATTCATCAGCCCGGATTCAGGATTGTGAAAATGTTCAATTCTGTTCTACTCCTGGCTAATGGCTCTGTTCTTCACCATGGCTCCATCGACTTGCTGTCCCTAAATTTGATCTTAATGGGACTCCAACTCCCGCTGCACGTCAACATCGTCGAATTCGCAATCGAATCTATCGAAACGATCAAACATCATCAGGAGAATTTAGAGGAACAAACAAGCAAGAACACACCCGGCAGGTTTACTCTCCGGCAGCTATTTAATCAATCCAAGGTGATGGACGAGGAATCCATCACCGTTGGTTTCGCGAATTCGAGGTTTGGCGAAACCATGATTCTCACACAGAGATTCGGAAAGAACATATACAGAACAAAGGAGCTTTTCGCATGCAGGACAATCTCAATGCTGTTATCGGGGCTAGTTTTGGGCTCCATTTTCTACAATCTAAACGACGATCTAATCGGGTCGGGCGAAAGAGTAGGCTTATTTGCATTCATACTAACATTCTTACTAACAAGCACAACAGAAGCCCTGCCAATTTTCTTACAAGAAAGGGAGATACTAATGAAGGAGACCTCAAGTGGGAGCTACAGAGTGTCGTCGTACGCAATCGCCAACGGCCTAGTTTACCTCCCGTTTCTTCTCATTCTAGCAATCCTATTCGCCGTGCCAGTGTACTGGCTAGTGGGGCTAAATGGTAATTTTAAATCGTTCGCGCACTTTCTGCTGATAATCTGGTTGATCCTCTACACAGCCAATTCAGTAGTGGTGTGTTTCAGTGCACTAGTACCGAATTTCATCGTGGGGAACTCGGTGATCTCGGCGGTCATGGGTTCATTCTTCTTGTTTTCTGGCTACTTTATATCCAACCATGAGATACCAAACTACTGGATCTTTATGCACTACATATCGTTGTTTAAGTACCCGTTTGAAGGGCTGTTGATCAACGAGTTTTCCGACCCCAACAAGTGTTTGGATCGGATGTTCGGGACGTGCGTCGTCAAAGGGGCGGATGTGCTCAGAGAGGAAGGCTATGGAGATGAACAAAGTAGGTGGAGGAATTATGTGATCATGCTTTGCTTCATCTTCGTATACCGGTTTGTTGCATATCTTATTCTCAGGTATAAATGTTCCAATTCTGGGATTAAACCTTTCTTCATTTCACCATCTTTTTAGGTTTCTCCCCCAATTTCTCTTTGGTGTTTGTATTATTCTTCATGGATTTATGTTTTCATTGTTAATAAGATTTTTTTTTTTGAATTAGTAATAGGTGTTTGATGTTATCTTTCTCAAAGTTCAAGGTTGTAAAACTATGAACTGTATATCAATGATCATGAGTTTCTGAAAGACCGGCAGTTCCGCTTCCCTACCCACTATGGGTATATGTTAATATATGTACTAGCTGATGTGTCAAAAACTTCTATAAAGAAGTAATTATCCTATCTACAATTTAGGAATAAGATTTTTACAAATTAGGAGTAAGTATATTAATATTTGTTATGGTGGGTAGGATATCATTTCCGCATGTCTTGGAGGGATTAAGAATTTTATACGCTAGAGGGGAGTTTATTTTGTGGATAAACAAGTTGCTAAAAAAATGTAAGTTTGCTCCTAAATTTTATGTGTTAAGATACAAAGTTTTGATCCACAAGAACTAAGTCAACTTAAACTTTATTTTGCGATAAAATTTGTTCTGTTAGTGTGGCGGTAAACGTCACCTAATGAACAAGAGTAACTAGTTGAAAACGTTGTTGATTTGACCCATCAAATAGGTTAGGTAGCAATTCTGTGAGATTCCTATAATTGATTGTCAACACAAGCCAACATAAATCTTTCTCATAAGCTTAAAAACCTATTAAGAGCCGCTCCTTATTCATATCTTCATGTACCAACGACCATTCTCCGCCCTCGGGGCACCCTGTGTCGCAAAAGCTGACCGGCCACGATATTATCAATTTTTCTTCAAATACGGTAATCTATATTTTCAACAACTTTTGATATATCTGACATTAAGCACGAATCCAACCGAACAACTCGGTCTTAGGGCCATATTTAACTATGGACAATTCACTAGCTGATTTATATCGTACTCCATTTCAATTTCAACTTTCATCTTTTGACACTGATGTTGTAATCAGATAATAAATCATAAGAATTCTAGAGAAATTTTGTATTTTACTATCTTGCTTACTAAATAATGATTTATATTAAAGATATTTATATGTACAATTAATTAATGGCTTAATAAGAATTTTATAGCCCATTATCAAGGTACGAAATAGGCTCATGGACTGTTATAAAAGAAATACAAGCTTTGGACCTATTCTAATGAGAATTAGGCCAAGTGCAAAGAAACGAAGCCCGAAATTGAGTACAGACGTCAATGCACACTCTAATAAAAAAATTAAAATTATATTTTCAATTGATTATTTATTCTGGTCTTGAAGTTCGATAGAATGATAAACCGTAGAGCTTTGGTGACTGCAGTGCTTTCTTTTAGTACAAATCGGAATAGGGGTAGGGTCGTGGGATTTGATCGCTGGTCACTGACCTGAGTTATAATGTGGTTTACCAATTGAGCTACAATCAAGTTCCACTTAAAATACGTACGTGTTTGACAGACCATTAATCAGTGAACCAAATATAAATTATTTATTATTAAAAAAATTGCATTAAAAAAATAATCTTATAGTGTATTACCAATCCGTGATGGTGCCAGACTGTTTGTGGAAAGGAAAGGCACTAGTGACAAACTATTTTCACGGACTGCTACCACATTCTGCCCTTGCTATGCAACACCAAACAATGATATGATAATCCAGCCAGAATTCGTCCATTGGAATATCAAGCATAGGTGGCAATTCGGACGGCTCGGCTTGACCCGACACAAACTATCGGGCCAACACCATATATCGGGTTGGGCCGGGCAAAATTCGATCGACCCAAAAATTATTGAGCCCAGCCAGTCCATCCCCTTAAATGTACTAAGATTTTCGGGCACCAATCAGACTTTTGGCCCCTCGTCTTAGACCTATTGGGCCCAATGATATTCCGGAATTAGATATGTCTCAATCTATCTAAAATATCGAACGGGCTGGACTAGCTCATTGGGCCGAGCTGATTTTGCCAGTTCTAATGTCAAGTAAATAAATTGGAAAATCAAATTGTTATCTAGAATACAAGTTTTATGAAAATAAATAAATAATTAAAAGATAGAAAACCCTATGCAAGCATGTAACTGAAATTTCAAAATTATTAATTGGTTCAACGATTTCGTGTGCCATGATACGATTTGACACATCGTCACCTTTGTTCTTTTTAGGTGTATGCTAGGATCATAGATAGTGTAATGGTCCTCGTGAATAAGACTAGTGAATATAATTTTTGCAGTTAGTAGATTAAGTCGTTATACTCATAATCCTAGTAATGAACATTGAACCGCTTTGTTGAAATACCAGGTAAGTTAATCTTACAAAATATATCGAGGGACATAACTGAGAGTAAACCGCTTATAAATGATTGTACCTCCATTCGGCTGAACCAAAAAAAGAAAAAAAGTGAAACAACACTGTCTTGTGGGACGGAGGGATTTCGGCGGCGACCAACACAGCCAAGTGATCATAGATGTTGTAATAGCCATCTCTAGTAATGTGTTCTCCAAGGCTAACAACCACTTCATCTATGGGCATGACTGCTGCTTCTCTTTTCTTCTCAATCTTTTGTCTACTTGTGTTATTTTTGTCCCTCATTCTTTTATTTAATGGCTGTTTTCTTCTAGGTTTTCTGGAAGTTAATGTTAAACTAAGGGAGAACTCAAGTTAGTCATTAACAAGTACACAGCATTTCATTTTTTCAAGCTTAAAAAAAATAATCAGATCCTCTAATACAGTAAAGCAATGCTACAGAAAATGTTATCTTACCTACCCTTTTATCTGGATACGGATCCTCTCCCTTAAGGAGATGGTCAATTGCCTCAATTTCAGATGATCTCAGCCCTTCTTTAAATCAATG